>CM077208.1:4880192-5075192 GCA_039654625.1 Rhinogobio ventralis | reverse complement strand
TCCCCGCATCTTGTGTTGTTTTGATAAATAACATTAGGATAATCAGCGGGCTCTCCGTCATGTATGTTCTTTTAGTTGGTGGGGAAAAACAAAGAGGGTTATTTTGGCTCTTGAATACAGGAGATCAAGTATATAGTGCTTATGTAGTAATATAATAACATTCATATAACAGTGGGGTTTTGTGGTGTGTAATTACAGTTGAGTTAGAATCAGGATTTGGCTTTGTAAATGTTTAATATAGTGCTTATGCATGGATACTCATAGTAGGTTATTGTTTGTTTATAGAGAAAATGGATTCATATAAACATTATTTTATCGCATAAATAAAAATACTTGGTTACACTTTATTTTAAGGTGTCCTTACAGTGTAATTATATATTTAAGTCCTGAGTAATATTCATTAACAACAGTTTGAGTAGGATTAGGATATGGTTGAGGGTTAGTTGCATGTAATTATGCATAATTTACTGTTATTACTATGGTAAGTACATGTAACATATGTAACAAGGACACTGTAAAATGAAGTGTTACCAAATACTCTTATAGTAGTAACACTGAGACTCTGCAATATAGTATATAGTTCAGGCTTATGTGTAAAGATGAACCTTAAAGTAAGAATATAAGAAATATATGTGACTAATAATTTTGTAACACTATTATCCACATTCATTTCATATTCACTAACTAAGCGTCTTGGTATCAAGGATGAGCTCTTGATTATAATTATTATTCTCATACGGTGATGAATGTAGTTTTTCCATGTGGATAAATGCAACAGAGTTTTCAGCTGGACTTCTAGTCTGTGGTTGTTCATGTGAAACCCGCCGGAGGCCCCAGTGTTCAGTGAAGTTAGTTTGCAGTGATCAGTGTGTGTGTGCGTGTGTGTGTGTGTGTGTGTGTGGAGTCTGGCGCCAGGCGGCCGTGTGTTTATCAGAGCTGTCCTGCCTCTAACCCTCAGCACTACACAAACACTTTTCCCAGAGAATGCCAGGCCTTATCATCAGCCCACATCTCCACTCACAGCCTCTCTCTCTCTTTCTCTCTCTCTCTCTTTCTTCTCCTTCAGAATCCCCCCCACCCCCGTACTCAAGATATCCCACCGACTTTCTTAAACCACCTGGTAAGTTGAAGTTTCATCTTAAATTTAAGCAGATGTGGAGCCTTTCAAAAGTTTAGTTTGAGTTGAAAATCACTTGCAATGAGGTTTTAGACATGTACAGTGATAATACCATGGTGCTCTTGCCATGTACATACAATCACAATGATTTTGGGTTACACTTTATTTTACAGTACCCTTGTTACATATGTTACATGTACTTAGCATAGAAAATTATGCATAATTACATGCAACTAAACCAACCCTATAGTAAGTACATGTTGTTAATTAATATAACTTAGTTTTTACACTTTAACAATGACACCTTCAAATAAAGCGTAACCCATTATTTTAAGGTGTCCGTGTTACAGTGTAATTTTACATTCAAGTACTGAGTAATATTAATTACCTATGTGTACTTACTATATAGGGTTAGGATTGAGTTTGGTTTAGGGTTAGTTGCATGCAAGTATGCATAATGTATAGTTATTACTATAGTAACTACATGTAAAAATGACACTGTAAAATGAAGTGTAACCTGGTTTTCTCAAACCACCTTATAAGTTGAAGTTGTCAAATTTATGCATATGTGGAGTTTTTCAAAAGTTTTTGGACATTTGCAATGGTGTTCTTACCATGGTATATGAATATGGTATATAAAGATAATGAAATGAGACTCTTTTGGTAGGTTGTTTAGACATAGTAATAACGTGGTATATGAAGATAGTAATCTTTTTGTGGCATATTTTTATATATACTTTAGTATACCATGGTACTAATGATTACCAAGTACCCTTTTTTTAACTCCAAAGGGCTAGTAATTAAACGTTTGGTAGGTTTTTGGAGCATTTAAATATGAATATGGCAATTATTCAGTGTGTGACAGGCATTATGATGTCGTTTGGTGTAGACGAGGAGTTCGGAAACGTGGATCACATAAAGGAAAAGCTGAGAGCTGATTTATCTGCCGAATTAATCTGAGGTTTTGGGAGTGTCGCTCTGCGTCTTTCCTCTGAGTGCTTGCTTTCTCTCTACCCATAATGCCGTATGGCTCATAAGTATGTCCTGTATATTCGCTTCAGATAAGTGTGTTGTGTTTGGCAGCGCCCCGGATGAGGTTTCCTGCCGATCGCCCTCGTAAAGATCCTTCTCTATCCCTGCCAAAACTGTGAGTTAAACAGTATCACTTACGCAGGACACACTTGAGATCGCTCAGTTTGGAGTGCCTGTTTCGAAATCACGACAAATTTTAGCCCAGATTTGTGCGTCTCCATGTTTATAGTACGAATAACATAAGATGATGTTCCGCGTGTGTGTGTGGGAACGACTGTACGCTGACTGATATTGGCTCTCGCTCTTTGAGTCATTCTTCTTTTATGAATCAGTTTGGGGTTTCGGAGCGACTGAGAGGGAAAGCAAGAATGTGAACGAGAAAAGGCGCCGCGGTGGAGGACAGGAAAGCCAGTTTGGGGAGGACGTTTCCTGTGAGGACACACACACTTCCATTAGCTGCGTTCGGCTCTTGGACGAGCGACAGAGAACAATAGAAGACGGGTGATTTTCTCCAACTGAAAGAGAGAGTGGCACTGAAGGCTGGGAGGAAGTTATTTGACGCTTGTTGGGCTGTGTCTCATTGATAACGTCAGGATGAGGGAGACGGTCTGTGAGCGGCTGTCATACACACACACACGCGCGTCTGTCGCAGTGGTAACTTTCACACGCTTCTGACGAGGAGGTGTGACGAAACGGCCGTTGACATGAGCGAATTTGCATATCAATTGTTTTAAGCTCTTAATCACAGAGACACAAAAGAGAAAAAGAAACACAAACATTCAGGCTTATAATGACAAAGACAGCAAAGTTTCTGCAAGAGCTATTGAAACATCATTAGCTTAGGGTTCGGTTGACTCCTGAAGAGTTCAACGCAAACGTCACGGCATGTGTTTACATACATTTTGAATCTGTGACGGTTTTAATGTAATTCTTTTGTGAAACGAGAAGATCAGAAAGAGCTTCTGATGGAGTGAATGAACTTGTGTTTTTGCTCCCTGGAAAATCATAACGTGTTTGAAGCTGCTGCTCGATCCCACAACTTTCTCTCTCTCTTTGTGGTCAGGTTCAGGTTTGACCGTGTGTCTCATTAGACTGACCACAGCTCAGGGAAAGTGTCCAACTCCGAAAGTTGCTTCCGAAAAGTGACAGTATTTCACACTTCAGGCCCACAATTGGCTTTTAAAACTCCTTAATATCCTAGTACTAAAAGTCATTATCATTATAAGTGGTGCTGAATGATTGCCATATTCATTTACTATGGATACTAATGGTACATTTAAAGAGTACCAGGGTGTCACCATGGTACATGTCCAAAAACCATGGTAAAACAATGATAAGTCTTAAATGTCAATGCAAAATAAGAGTTATTTATACCCTAACCCTAAAATGTACTTTAATCCCCCCTGAGATTGGTTAAAATTGGTTTATGCTTCTCTGTTGTTGGTTAACGGTCACATGAAGGTAAACAAATGAAATATTTAATCTTTATTAGTGAGTGTTTAATTTAGCAAAGCTAATTTGATGAGGAGTCTTGTTGAATATAGTAATACAGGTTAATGCTAATGCTAACTTGTGGTGTTCTTTTCAAAATCCCAAGCTGCATGCATGAGGTTTTAAAAAGTTATCTCACAAGTTAGCATTAGCCTGGTTTTTTAGCTATTAAAATGTAACGTTCCTGACGTGTTAGCATAAACTGGGTTCTAGCTAAACTGCTCCGAATCAGATTTATGATTTTCTTTACCATAAAACACCATGTAGCTAATATTTAGTTCTTGCATGACCTGCGATGGGAAACGTTTTCATTTGTGTCAGACTCGCAAGTTCATGTCCCAAATTGAGTCATTCCGTTGAAAAACATTTAAGCTAATTTACTTTGAGGTCTTGTTAAAGATAGTAAGGCAGGCTAATGCTAATGCTAACTCGAGAGGTGCTTTTTAAATTCCCAATCTACATGCTTGAAATTTTAACCTAACAAGTTAGCGTTAGCCTGTTCTTTAAGCTATTTAATGTTTCTGACGTTGTTGGATATTTGATAACAACAGTTAAACGTGCTAGCTCTGCATTGGGAAAGGCGCGATAGTTCATGTGAAGACACTGAACTGAATGGATTATTATTAGGAAATGATTCATGTTTAGTCCCAAATTCAGTCAGTGCTTTTAGCAAAACCTAGAATAAGCATTTAAACAAAGGTAATTTAATGAGTAGTCTTGTCAAAGCTACACACTTGGGATTTTGAAGCACCTCACAAGTTAGCATTAGCCTATTCTTTTATTTTAGCTACATGAACCTAACATTTCTGACTTCTTCTCTTTGTTAGCATGAACTGGGTGCTAGCTAAACTGCTCCCAATCAGATCCATAATTTTCTTTACCATGAATTACCATGGTGCGTTGGAAGGCGCTTAGCTTTCGTTGTGACTGATATACTTTCTCCTGCTAACTGAGGTTAGATCAGAACATATGGAGGCAATATTCCAGGCTCGTTTTATTAAAGGGTTAACATGAAAGAGGGTGTTTTTCCTGTCTGCTCGCACGGCAATTAGAAAATTTACTGTACGCCGCTTTCAAGGCTGCAGCTATTTCCTGACTAGCTCGTTGTTTTGGACTTGATGGAGTATATCCTGCTAAACAGTGTATTCCTGTTAGAGTGCTCCCGCTCTCGCTCGCAAACCACCGCTAGCTTTCTTGGCAGAGGCTTTAAACTCAGAAAGGCTTTATTTATTTTGCATGACAGAAAAGTAGAAGGAACGGGAAACTAATGTTTTACCTAAAACGAGGCCAATCTGTATTTGTCATAAGATCTGGGCGTGTCTTTTAACCCTGTGATTGACAGCTGTCACTCTGTTTCTCCGTAGATTCTCCAGGTTCTGTGCCTGCTTCCACTGAAACTGGGGGAACGGCGTATTCGGCCCCTATGGGGTTCTCAGGTAAGAGCTCCAGACCATCCTTATCTGAATCTCTCTACTGTACGAACCCCTCTGTACTGATTTGAGCTGAAAATGAGGAAGAGAGAGAGACTTGTGATGAAGAGTTTCTGCTTAAGTTGTCTTCTAAGGCACAGAAATGTGTGATAAAGTCAACACAAAATCAAAAATCTACCATATTTACTTCCTTAATGCACATTACTGGTCTTAGTGTGCACATTATGTCTTTGTAATCTTTCATCAAAATGTTGCAACTTCCTGTGCATCTAAAAATACTTTCCTGATCGCCTGATGTTTATTGGGTAACGTTAACTAACTAGCTGTGTAGAAATTGTTTACCAATCAAAATCCATAAAATCTGTTTGATCAAAAAAAAACATCACAGAACAGAAGTGAAATGTTACATGCAGGATTATTTATATAATATTTATTATTGTTGTTTATTATAAGTAATTTATTAATTATAGTATTTTCAATGAAATTTTAGTTTAAGCAATTTTGTTATGTGCTTTTGTGGGGGGGAGGGGTTCAGTTAGTTTCGTTTAAGTTTTTATTTTAATTTTTTCCTCTAATATTTTTATTTTATTTCAGCTTTATGTCAATTAACAAAATGGTTTTTAATAGTTTTAGTTCACAATAACAACACTGGTTTTTATTTCAGTTAGTTGCCAAGGCAACATTTCTAGTTTTTGTTTTAAGTTTTTAAAGTTTCATTTTTATTTATTTTATTTTATTATTTATTTTATTTATTATTTTAATTTTAAGTTTTTTTGGTAAATTTTTTCATCTAATATTTTTATTTTATTCAGCTTTATGTCCATTAATGAAATTATTTTTAATAGTTTTAGTTAACAATAACAACACTGGTTTCTCGTTGGTTTTAAAACACAAACTTATTTATTTCAGTTATTTGCCACGGCAAAATTTCTTTTTTTCATCTAATATTTATATTTTATTCTATTTCGGCTTTATTTCAATTAACAAAAGTTTTAGTTAACAAGAACAACTGTGGTTTCATGTTGACTTTAAAACATAAGCGCGTGTGTGTGTGTATGTGTGTGCATTTTGTTTGTGATCTGCTCTTCTTTAGTTGACCAACCCAGGTGGATTGTCACATCCTGAGCTCTGAATACACACAAACAGCGGCGATTGTGTTTACGAGAGACCCTGAGAGAGCGAGAGAAGGATTAGTTTGGTCTAGGCCGGGTTCCTGAGTACAGATGTTTCTCATTACAGCGATTTTAAAGGGTTTTTATGATGGTGTTTAATTCAGTGCTGGGCGGAGTGTGTGTGTGTGAAGGGTCTTTAGATGGGTTTTCAGATAAGAACAGCAAAATGATGGAAGCTTTACATAAACATGTTAAAAGTACAGCACTCAGAGCGGTGTGCGTGCCATGAGTGTGCTCCCTTACTCTGGCCTCCAGTGTGAAGGTGCCCCGGCATTTGTTTTATGTTTCTTGTTTGTGTGCGTGGGATGAAAGACCGACCGTTTCTGTCCCGCAAAAAACACCTCCTCCCGACTCCATTTACATTCCGGCTTTCGCTCATCCTCTCGCTGAGGTGTGTTTTTCCTGCTGAAATGAGTGAGTGGAGCTCAGAGAGGGAAGAAGGGACGAGGGGGAGCGGAAGAAAAGCCTGACACACAGGAAACACACTCCCAATGAAAGCAAGCGTCTCTCTGACCTTCTAATTCACTCGCTCTGCCCTTTTCATCTGCTGCTCCAGACATGAGACGGGCAGAGAGAGAGGCGGGTACAGAGATTTGGAGTGTGAGTGTGTGTGTGTTCAGGATTATTGTTTAGTCTGAAGTTATTAAGAGATAACCTTAATATGACAACCACAACAGACAGACTTCCTGTGCAGACAGACAGATAAAGGTTTGTTTTACTCATTTGCTGGCATTAGTTAATGCATTATTAAACATGAACATATATTTTTATAGTATTTATTAGTCTTTGTTAAAAGTGCAGTGTGTAGTGTTTATGAGGATCTATTGAAAGAAATGCAATATAATATACATAACTGTTTTCAGATAACTGTTTTAGTGGATTATAAAGACCTTACATAATGAACCGTTCTGTTTCTATTACCTTAGAATGAGCCATTTCTATCTCCATACACCGCGGGTCCCCTTACAGTGAAGTCGCCATTTTGCGCCGTCATGTTTCTACAGTAGCCCTAAATGGACAAACGTCTCTACAGAGTGCTAGCTACTCTCAGCTGTCTCAGGCGACGACATTTTTGTGCTCTGAAAGGGAGGGATGAGTGGTGGACAGTTGCAATTCACAACCTCACTGCTAGATGTCGTTAAAAGTTACACACTGCACCTTTAATGTTAATAAAAATGCATAAAATTACAGTTAATGTTAAAAAATGAGACCTTATTGTTAGTATTGGCTTACATTTCTGTGTGATATTTTTGTTTATTTTTATGCTTTATTTCAATATTTGTTTTAGATATTTCAATAATATATATATGTTTTTCAAATGGATAAAGCTGAGTGTGAATTGATTTCGTCAGATCGACTGAACCTCATTCTAACTTTTATTAAACATCTTTGCTTCCGACGTGGACATATATGACTTTATTTGGGAAGTGTATTGCACCTCATCCGGTTCAGCTGTTCTAGAAACATTTCTGCCAGATCCACAATCAGGCCTTTATGAAGGTCCCGTGAATGTCTGTAGGGCCCTCGGCAACTGTAATCCCCCCCTTGAGGGGCCTACAGGCAGCCTTGTTACCGTGACAACCTCTCGCCTCATTCCAGTGTTGTTTGGGTTAGCTGAGGAGGAAAGGGCAACACAGGAAATGACATCATGCCTCGGAGGAAAAAGCCTTGAGTCTTGGGTAGGGCCTCCTGGGCGCCTCCGCCAAGCGGAAAGAAAACATTTTTGAGAAAATGACACAAAGCAGCTCCTTGAACGTCCAGAGCGCCTTCGTTTGACGACATGTTTTGAACTGGGAACGCTTTGTTGTATGTTTCACTCGTTACCAACCACTTCCTCAATCAAGCTGGACGTCTGGCTTCATTTGACTTCAGCTCTTCGTGCATTTCAGACTCAAAATAAAGGAAGATAGAAGACAATGTCAGCATAGACGCCCTCAGGATCCAGACACCTCAGCCACAAACATTTTCTTAAACCGCAATCTAATCGCTTAACTAAACACACAGAGCGACGGGGCGCTTTCTCACGCACACACATGATCCGTTCATTCAGAAACTCTTTCAGCGTCTCCAGTCTGACTGGCTGCTCAATTGCAATGAACAATTGAAATGAACATTATAATTATTTACCGTCAAAACAAGAAAGCACATCACAGGCTCCTACGCTCAACAGGCTCGACCAGTGCTATAATAATATATAATATAATAAATAAAAAAATGTTTAACTGTATAAATTTAGGTAAGACCATCGTGGCTTTTTATTGGGGGAGAGAGTTACACCGCTGACCTTTGACCTCATAATCAACATGATGTCATAAACCGTTTCCTTTGCCCTGACACTCCCACAGCGAGCGTACAGTATACGACCTGTGCGTCATAAAATCTGAGTGATCTGATCCACGTATTAGTGCACAATGGAGGACAACATGAAGTATTTCCTGTGCGTTGCTGGTTTTCCTGACTGTGTGTGTGTGTTATGTAATGGCTCTCCATCTAATTGCCAGTTTCCTTTATTGACTTCCAAACAAAGAAGCTGCCAAACATTTCTGTCCGTCTGTCCGTCTGCACGTCTCTCGGTCGTACGTGTGTGAGATTGTTGCTATAATACCGGCGCCCGAGGAAATAAGAGATAATATTTATAGAGCCGTAACTGACACACACACACATCAGAGAAGTTGCCTCGGGGTTTGTTTGTTTAGTTGGTGTTTTGCATGACGAATCCTAAACGTCTGCCAGTTGTGTGTAATAATTTTGTAGGGCCTGACACAAACTCTGCACAAGTGTGTTAATGCTAACGCTTCTAGCTTCGCAAGCTTGATTGTGTGTTGCTTCCTAGTTTGTGGTTTAAGTAGTTACCACAAGATGCGCTATAGTGTAAACGGTCTTCTTCTGTGGTTAGATGTAGGTTTGCAAGTAAATGTTAAATATTATATATAAATGAATATTGTACATTTACAGTTTTGTGTAGTATTTTTATTTAGTTATAAGAATAATCGTAATAACGAAAAAAAAATTCTTAATTACTTTTTTATTTTACAGTGAAATATTACAATTATAATGTTTCTTATTTTGTTTAATATTTTTATTTAGTAATAATAAAAATGATAAAATATTCATATTAATTATTTAAATATTAATATTTTGTCTTAAATATGTTTTATATATTTATTTTATTTAGTAATATTACTAATTGTTATAACATTAATAATTATAATTTTTTTCTTGAATGCTCAATTTTTTTGTAATGTTTAATATTTTTATTTAGTAATATAATAATCGTAATAATACAGCTTCTTAACTCATATTTTATTTTTTACAGTGAAATATTACAATAGTAATGTTTCTTATTTTGATAAAAAAAAATAATTTAGTAATAATAATAATAATTGTTATAACAATAATATTTTTTTTCTTAAATGCTGAATTTTAAATTTTACTGTAAAATATTACAATAGTAATGTTTCTTATTTTGTTTAATATTTTTAGTAATAATAATAATAATCGTAATTCATTACTAATATAGTATTAATATTCATTGTAAATATAATATATTAAGTATTATTATTATTTTATAGTCATATTGATAAACCTGGCACTTTTTAAAATTGCAATCACAATTTTTCGCAGAAGAATTGCAAACAGGATTTTTTTTTTTGCTGTCACACTTGCAATATGTCCATTGTTTTGCTTCTGTGTACTTATACTCTTGTGTTTCTGGCGTCTGAAGAGTTATCATAACCCATGTTGAATGTCGTTGTGGGTTGTCGTCATCATTGGTTTAGCTTTAGAAGTGGCCCCTGACCTCTGACCCCTGACCTCACGGCATCTCCTCCAGCAGGCATGCCGCTCACTCAATCCGCGTGCGCTGTCAGTGGATAAGAGCGCTGACTGGTCATAAAAGAGGCCGTCGCCTCCCGTGAACCTCAGCCAGACGAGAGGCGATCAATAAAAACACCGACTTCCCTCGAGTGAGTGTGTGTGTGTGTGTGTGTGGAGACAGACAGAAATAATCATTAACTTCTCCAGACTGCTGAGTGACTCGCATCTGCGCGTGTGTGTGTGATTCCATTAGATGTCCAGACACTTTTGTGCTGTTTTTTTTTTGTTCGTTTCATGTACAAAGTGACTGTTTAAAAAGCTGAGTCTCCTTAAATGGAAAAACTTTGCCCCGACATATGCCGAAAACACCACTGTGTGTGTGTGTGTGTTTGTGTGTGTGTGTGTGTGTATTTGAGCGCTCAGACCAAAGGGAGCCAGTGTGGACAGAGGAAGGATGGGTTGTTACCTGAGGCAGTAAAGCTCTAAATGGAGATTTGACTTTAGCAGCAGCTCAACCACAAACAAAGACCCTGAGTGTGTGTGTGTGTGTGTGTGTGTGTGTGTGTGTGTGTGTGTAAAGAGTCTTTTTGTCCCCTCTAGAAGAGAGAAAGACAGAACAAAACTGCTTGGGGGATGGGAGAGAGAGGTTTAGAAATCTGTTTTATTTTTTCTGTTTTGTTTTGTTTATTTATTACAAACAAATGAAATGTTTTCTGGTTTAATTATAGTCATTAAACAGCATGTCTAATCAATGTCTAAAACTTCATCTAATCAATATTTTACAATGTAATACAATTAATTTACAATACAATATTGCATTTTAGTCAAATAAAGTGCTGTACTCTACAGTATAAATTAAATTCCTTAAAATAATAATAATCAAAATACAATAATAATCTAAAGTGAGTATTATTATTATTATTTATACTACTACTTTGAGAGGTACATTTTACTGTATGATAGTAATATATTTGTATCATAATTTCTTCAAGATTTTCTTTTGGTGGTTTGTCGTGGAGACCTTTGAGCTTATGTTTCTGTGCAATAATTACTGACACTAGTCCATATTGTAATTGTAATTTGATTAATTTTACAGCCCTACTTTTGATATATTAATCCAAAATTTGCCAAATTCCATGACATTCCGTGCTATACAGAAACGTCAATTTTTATGACTGGATTCTACGATTCATAAGAAATCATAAGGCCCTTGTTGAGAGCATTTGGTCTAATAGAGTTCAGGATGTCAATTGAATGCTTGAGGCTGCAGAAGACATGAGGTGTGTGTGTGTGTGTGTGTGTATGTGTGTGTCATGTTGCACACTCTATTTCAGGACGCTCTCTGCGTCTGGCTGTCACCATGTCATTCGGGGTGACACTGTGGTCATCCAACCGACCGACACTGAGACGCCACACACACACGCCAGTAAATTCATAACCTATACACACACCTCCATTCTCTCCTGCACACACGTACATGTACCTGTGCAGTTGTGTGTCTCTATTTGATTAAACACATTGTGTTGTATGAACACACACACACACACAAACTCAGAGGTCTGTTCGATGTATGATGTGTGTTCGCGCGTGTGTCTGTTACTCAGGTTTGCTTGCTGTTCATGATATCATCAGAGAGACTAGTGAACTATCCAGACTAAAATAGCATCAGTCTGACACATAGCAACCACGCACACAATATTGATATATACCATGATATTGGTATGGAATTGCTATAGTTTCTACATAGTGGCGGCGGTAAGATTTATGCTCACCAAGGCTGCATTTATTTGATACAGTAAAAACAGTAATATTGTGAAATATTATTGCAGTTTAAAATAATTGTTAACATGTTAAAGTGTAATTTATTCCTGTGATCAGAGCTGAATTTTCAGCATCATTACTCCAGTCTTCAGTGTCACATGATCCCTCAGAAATCATTCTGATGATCATATGATTTGCTGCTCAAAAAACATTTATGATTATTATCAACGTTGAAAACAGTTGTGCTGCTAAAATGTACCATGATACATTGTATTTTTCAGGATTCCTAGATGAATACAAAGTTCAAAAGAGCAGCATTTATTTGAAATAGAATATTTTGCAACATTATAAATGTCTTTCCTGTGACTTTTGATCAATTTAATGCATCCCAAACTATTTCTTAAAATAAGTATTCTTTGAGTACTATTATATACTATAGTTTATGAATTTCAGTAATTTGGTATTACCATGTGTTACCACCACTGCACCATGGCACTGCCACAAAGCATATTCATTTTTCATGTTACAAAAAGTACCATGGTTCAGTAATGCTATGTTATTTTAATATATACCATACTGTTTGATTACTGTATTCATATACCATGCTACGTAAATGGCACTGTAAGCTCTTCAAAGTGTATAATTGGTATTACCTTGGTAACATATCCAAACATGCATGTTTGTAAGGGTTGTAATGAAGGCTCTACCTACTCTAGTCATCAAGTTAGTCTGGGCTGGTGCGTAATTAACTACACTGCTAAATTACGGCCTACTCACCCGATCTGAGATTAAAGAGAGACTGTCCTCACTGCAGACAGACAAAGAGCTGCTTTACTTCAACACTGTGTACTAACCAGATGTCAGGTCATTATTCTGTCTTCACTGAAAAAACATTGCACAAAGAATCAAAATGTAATGTTTAATGTATGGGGAAGGATATGGACCAATGAGATTTCCTGTAGGCGGGGCTAAGTTTTCATTGCATTATTACATCATATATAGCCGTTGGTTGGTGTGGGCGAGCACGATTGCAGATTTATTGTGGCATTGACGTCAGAACATTGTTCGGGTTGGCGTTCGGAACAGAGGCGGCCCAGACTAATGATAAGCAGCACTGCTAATGTAAACAAGCGCTGGAGGCCAGTGGCGCTGCTCCGCGCGGGGCGGCAGATTCCTCACATTCCGCCATCTGAAATTAAGGATGCAAGATATGTTTGGCAGAGCTCAGGACGGTTTTCCTGGATAGAAGGCATGCGATGTTGTGTGAATGTGTGTGTGTGTTTACCTTTTTGTACTAGTTCTCGTCTAATCTAGTCATTCTGCTCTCTTCTTACTTCCTCGACAACACTTTTACTCATTGGAAACTCTAGTAAAGCCAGTTTATGGTGGTTTTACTGTTCCAAGTTGGTCATATTCTAGTCTAGATGGTTAATCAGTTGGCCTACCCACTGGTAGTCTTGGTTTCAGGCTGGTAGACCATCTTGGACCTGCTAGTACCAGTTTGACCACCTTAATCTAGTCATTTCAGTTTTTTCCAGCAAGGATTCAATGAAGTTGTTACTGTGTTTTACTCTGTATCCAGTTTCTGATGGTTCTTACTAGTCCAAATTGTTCATAATCTAGTTTAGATGGTTGGCCTATCCACCGGTGGTCTTGGTTTCAGCCTGGTAGACTATCTTGGTCAGATTGGCTAGAGTTTGTAGACAACTTTGGACCAGCAAGCACTTTTACTCTGTTGGAAACTCTAGTAAAGCCAGTTACTGATGGTTCTTATTGGTTCAAGTTGGTCATAATCTAGTCTAGATGGTTAATCAGTTGGCCTACCCACTGGTGGTCTTGGTTTCAGCCGTTTGGTCAGGCTGGCTAGAGCTTGTAGACAACTTTGAACCAGCAAGTACCAGTTTGATCACCATATCCTATTCTGTCCTGGTATTTCAAGCAGGGATTCAATGAAGTTGATGTTGAATTGCCATAGTTTATAAAAGTCTCTCTCTTTCCTTCCTCAGTAAACACTTTGTTCACTTTTACTCTGTTGGAAACTCAAGTAAAGCCAGTTTCTGATGGTTCTTATTGGTTCAAGTTGGTCATATTCTAGTCTAGATGGTTTATCAGTTGGCCTACCCACTGGTGGTCTTGTTTTTAACCTGGTAGACCATCTTGATCAGATTGGCTAAAGCTTGTAGACCAATTTGGACCAGTTTGACCACCTTAATCTGAGATGCCCTGGTTTTTCCAGCAGGGATTCAATGAAGTTCACTTGAAGTTAAATTGGCATGATTAATAACAGTGTCCTTCTTGTCTCTCCATAGATTCCCTGGCTCTTCAGGAGCGTGGAGAACAGCCTCACTGGTGTGTGGTGGCGTACTGGGAGGAAAAGACCCGCGTTGGGCGCCTCTACTCCGTCCAGGAGCCATCTCTGGACATCTTCTATGACCTACCTCAGGGCACGGGCTTTTGCTTGGGCCAGCTCGCCTCCGACAACAAGAGTCAACTGGTGCAAATGGTTCGGGCCAAGATCGGCTACGGCATCCAGCTCAGCCGCGAACCCGACGGCGTGTGGGTGTATAACCGGAGTTGCTACCCCATATTCATCAAGTCAGCCACACTGGACAACCCCGACTCACGTACGCTGCTGGTGCATAAAGTATTCCCCGGGTTTTCCATCAAGGCTTTCGACTTCGAGAAGGCGGGAAGCCTGCAGCGGCCCAACGACCACGAGTTCAGCCAGCAGCCACGGACGGGCTTCACCGTCCAGATCAGTTTCGTGAAGGGCTGGGGACAGTGCTACACCAGACAGTTCATCAGCAGCTGCCCCTGCTGGCTGGAGGTCATATTCAATAACCGATAACAGCGAGCCCCACCCCCTCACCACGCCCCCATTCCTTCACATGCTATGGAGACAGACTAGCCCTTACCTTTTACGGACTATGTTGTTTTTCTGTTTTGTTTTTGCGAGAAGCGGAGGATGTTTTATGAGAGAAATGGAAAACGAAAACTCACTTTGACTTTAATAAATGACTAAGATTTAATTAAGTGAAATAAAAGCTAAAATGTATTTTATGTTAAATATAAATATATTATTACCTGTAAATACGAAGTTTTATATGCATTGTTATTTATGTATTGTGCAATGTGTTGATGAGATGAAAAAGAGATGCACTTTGCTTAATATAAATGCAAACAAAGAAATGCCAAAATAAAACAAAAAATACAGAATATATCTCTGAATTTGTGTTTGTTTTGCTAATATGCTGGTTGTTTTCTTTCTGAAAAATGTATTTTTTACTCTAATTCACCCACAAAAATCATGGATATTCATTGTCAAAAGTGGCATATTTAGCCAAAATATCTTTAATGACCCACATTGCTCTTTAATTTCAGAATCATATTTTATTTCCATCTGTGCCAAGTTTCAATATTTAATGATGTGAATGAGTTTCTGTGGGAGAAAATTCCCTCAGTGTAACTTGAATGCCCCGTGGGCCGGTTGTGTGCCAGGAACAGCAGGTCTCTGGGGGAGGGGAACTGTCTACGGCCCGTCTAGACGAGTGCCGAGCGAGCGCCACACCTCCTACTGCCGCTCCTGATATGGACGTCTGCTGGGGGGATTACAGCCGTAAGCCTGCTCTGACCCGACTGGCCCTGAGAGACCTACATTCACCAGCCCCAGATTCCCATGCAGACCTGAGACGGATAGAAGTTGAGCCGTTATTTCATGACGAAAACAGAAATTTAGTTTTATTCTTTTTCTTTCTTCCTCTGTCTGTCTCTTGGGTCGATTCAGAGCATGTTGGTGAGCAAAGTGTATTCCTGGGTATTAGTGTCATGGTGGTGTCCTGGTCTCTGTAATCCAAACTCTCCTAATGCATGTAAAGCTTGTGCTGGCCAGGAAACCGGACAGATGCCTCGACCCGACACCAATACGAAGAGCTTATTGAGTCTGCTTCTGATAAACTCCACAAAGACACTGAACTGTGAACACAAAACCAGCTAATTACACCATAAGCAAGGACAAATGGTAGAGTAAATAAAACATTACAATTAATACATTTTCAAGGAATAGTTCGCCTAAAAAATGCAGACCTCATGCCATTCTGCTAACTCATGTATATCAAACTGTCTGACTTTAAAGAATTCAAAGTAAAACAGCTCTATTGAAGGGTGAAATCTCTCTTCAGATCACTGTCTAAGGAAGCACAGGACGGCTCATCCACAAACACAAAGGAGAAGCTCTCAGCGCTGCCGGCTAGTCTCTGCCCTGAGGGACGGGCCATTTGCCCCGGCAGCAGCCATCTTGATAACTCAAGCATCAGTACAAACAAGTATGCTTCTGAAAAAGACACACATAGGCTTGCTTTGTTAAAATCAACAGTTTAATAGTTCCACACTTTGAAACGCCATAAAAAAGCATCAGATCAGAGATTTTAGAACTAGAGAACACAAAGTTCTTTGTGCGTTTTAGAATGTTTCTCCTGTGACATCATGTTTAGTTCTAATTGGAATCTTTGCATTTCAGAGTCATTATTGATTATTTGTTTATAGACAATTATTCAATATGTGCACAAGTGGGATGATGTGTGAAAAACTTCCAAAAATCTGCAGCAATTTGCAAAAGAATATACACACACTCGCAGAATAATATACACAAAGTAAAAGCAAAATGTGCATTATGAATAAAAAACATTATGAATAAAAAATATGAATGTATGCCATGGGTGGACAAAGTGAATTTTGAATGTCTTTTAGAAAATGTTTTTAGTGAATTTTATGAAAATCTCAAGAAACGTCCAGGTCATATTTGTCATGGGTGGACAAACATGTTTTTAGTGAATTTTATGAAAATGTTTTATATATATATATAAATAAAATAAACGTTCTTTTATAAAGCGCCTTTAAAAGCAGCTTCTCAAAGCACTGTACACAAAATAAACAATGTACAAATGAAAAATAAGAAAAACACACACACCAAACATCAACAAGCAAATGCTAGTTTAAAAAATATGTCTTAAGTTGACCTTTAAAAAATGGCATATGTCTGAAAAAATTTTTTTTTTAATTATATACATATAATTTAAATTATTTTTCATTAGTACACTTCAAAGTACAATTATAATTATGTTTGTTGTACTGAATTTAAAAATAAATGTTTTTATTACAAATAAAAAGGTGCCTGCACTGATATTAGGGAAGGGTGGGGTGGGAATGACAACTGTAAATAATGTCTTTATTCTAAAAAAGGCATCATTTTCTTCATGCAAAATAAATTTTTGTTATTTATTTATTTATATTTTGCATAAATGAATGTGTGTGAGTGCATGAGGTCACCCAGACCCCGCACAAGCTAATACCTGCTTCACTTCACCCTGGAGAAAACACTTTATCTGATTTCATTTTATTTTCCTCTTTCTCATCAATCAGATAACGGCGTTACCCTCATACGCCCGAGTGCTTTCCGTTCGCACTTCACACGCTACGACCAGCCAGCGGCTGAAAACCGCTACTGACTCCGACATGGAGCCAAAGTGCCTGTGGCTTCAGTGAACCACCGCCACGCTGTTTGATCTTCCTCTTCTGCCCCTCTGCGTCTAAAGGAATAAAGGGATAGTTCACCCAGTAATTAAGTGTCTGTCGTTTACTCACCCTCATGTTGTTAAACCCGTTTTGAAGAATCTGTCATGGTCCAAAAAAAGACAAAAGTATCGTAACTGTCGTCCATATGACTCAAGCGCTGTATTTCAAGTCATTTGTCATGCAATAGCTTTGTGTGAAGAACTGGCTGAAATTAGTAGCTCTGAAATCCACATTCATATATATATATGGGTTATTTTATTTTTTTGTTTTAGTTATTTTAAAGGGGCTATATGTAAGACTTTTTGTGTATTCATTGTTTTTATTGCCTATGTGGGAACAGCTTATAGCGGAACCTAAAAAAATGTGACCGTCCCCGTCTTCTTAGTTGCCATGTGAAGGACTCGGGACGTTTTTGCCAGGAAAATTATTACACGCGCTCCCGAGAGCCTCTCTTCCGTTCAGAAATGAATGCAATGTTCAGGATAATGCCGAAAGACCTATTCTGTACTGTAATGTCAACGTGTCATGCAAAGAAAAAGGATTAAATAAAACTATAGTCTCACAGCCAGATCTACAGGCTACATTCACATTGGCTGCGTCCAAAATCAAATACTTCCCTACTATATAGTATGCGAAAAACAGTACGCCAACAGAGTAGTATGTCCGAATGACCTACTACTTCCGGCAAGAATCTAAAATGTGCATAAGAAGGACACTTTACTATCCCATGAGGCCATGGGAGAGGATTTATGAATGGAGGTGAAGGGACGCAACTGACTCTGGTAGGTCACATGATAATGACAACATGGCGGATGTATTACGTCCGGATTACATTCATACTACACATTCATACTATATAACATACTTTTTTAACGGTCGCAGAGTAAGTTCAAACTGAAATGTAGTACCTATTTAGACACTACGCGATTTCGGACGCAGCTACTGTCTATATTTGGGATTGACAACCCCATTTACTAACAGGTGTGAGTCTCGAAATGTTCTGTTCACACAGAAATTTAAAATAGCATCTTGAATACTGTCTGTATGAACCATAGACTGTAAAAAAAGATGGATGACGCACCTTCACTCTCTTCCATTAAAGTAAGTGAAGCCGCCAGTGTCCAAATATGGCGCTGACATCTTGCGTCTCGAGTCTGCGCAGTAGTGAGCGTGAAGGTCCCGCCCACACTCCCGCCTATCGACAACTTTTTGGAAATGCAGAAATTAAAGTTAAAACGCCAGTCTCCTCCCGAAGTTCCCGAAAATGTCCGTTGGTGCCTCAGTGACTACTATGCTCAGAGAAGCTGTCAATCTCAGCTGTCAATCATAACATCACACCCCCGTTTTTATAGCATCAAATAACTAACTAAAACCAAACTTATTTAAAGAACAAACACTTGAACTAACATCAGCGTGATAAAAACTGCCTAATGAGAGAAACCATCTTTGGAAAAAAATTTATTTGAAGTGTAATTGGATTGTTTAGTTTGTCTCACGTCCCATTCGATTTATGGTTTATGAGCTATACTGCATCCAGCCACCTGGGGGCAATCGAGATGCTTTGACTTCACTTTTCAGGACTCATGTGGCATGCTTGGGTATGAACCATAGACTGTAAAAAAATATGGACGTAGTGTCCGTGACGTCACCCGTAGGTTTCCGAAGAGCATTTTTGAAGCCTAAAAGTCGGCCGTTGCCATCTTGGCAGTGCATCACCGCGCATCACTCCCAGATAACTGAAAATGGGCAAAGAGGCGGGACATGGCTGGAGCTGAAGTGATGGCTAACAATGGAAATCCACTGTCACTCAAGTGGCCACGCCCTTAATTATGCAGCACTTTAAAGGCCCACTGAAGTGCCTTAAAACGCACAGCATTATTTAATGTGTTGACGTAATTTCCCCTGAAACGGCTCTAGCTGTTAGCAGCTCCTCCCCTTTTTTGAAACAGCCAATAGCGTTTCGTTAATACCACAGTTCGACTAGAGCCTTTCTGTTTGTTAAGCCACAGTTTCCTCCTAATCTTTAACAGTTTATCATCATAATCTCCTCCATATCGCTTTGAAATACAGCATTCTGTGCAGAATTTAAATGGGTCCAATATGTTTTGTTGTATGCGCCGACTCGCGCTTATGATCCGCACTGCGCTCTCGTGTCTCTAGCTCTGGTCTAGACTATAGCTGCGTCCGAAATCAAATACTTCTCTACTATATAGTATGCGAAAAACAGTATGCCAACAGAGTAGTATGTCCGAATTCGTAGTATTCGAAAAACAGTAGGCGAAAAGTACCCGGATGACCTACTACTTCCGGCGAGATTCTGAAGTGCGCATACGGTGGACACTTTACTATCCCATAAGGCCACGGGAGAGGATTTATAAATGGAGGTGATGGGACGCAACTGACGCTGGTAGGTCACATGATAATGACAACATGGCGGATGTAGTATGTCCGGATTACATTCATACTACACATTCATACTTTATAGAACGTACTTTTTTAACGGTCGCGAAGTTCGTTCAAATTCAAATGTAGTACCTACTCACATAGTACGCGATTTCGGACGCAGCCTATGTGTGTGTGCTGCGCGTGAAATCTAACGTGAAACCAGACTTCATTCGCCTCAACTGAAAGCATATTTACACTGTCTGAATCGTTTCCTATCGCACGTATAGTGCGCTATGTGTAGGAAATAGTAAATGTGTGAACAGCTGACCGATTTCAGCGCAGCGTCTATTTATAGTGTAGGGGGCGGAGCTTCAGATTCTAGAGAGCATTTGATTGGACAGAATATGTAATGAGAAGATGAAGTCTGCGATGATGTCATCAAAATCTGTGATTCATTTTAACGGAAGTGAGTTTTGAATGCTTATATCTCCTAAATGCGAGTTTTGGAACACACCAGCTTATTCATAACCTTACGGCTAACATAGTCAAGGCTTAATATAATTTAAACGAATGAGTTATAAAAAAATTAACCCCACTCACAGTTGTCATGAAGGGCAAAATTTGTACCAGGCTGTAAATATGCTGTAAATCTGGGCATTTCAACATGGGGCTCAATGAGATTCTGCTCCCTTTTGGATCCTGTCTTAGCGGCCAGTCGATGAATTGCAGTTTAATTCACTTCCGTATTGGCTTCAAGAGAGACCGCGGGAGGTTTCCGCTTGGTATGAACAAGCCTGTATATTCTATTACTAGTAACCATAGTGACAGTGACTATTTGAGCTGTGAGTTCATCCGTCATCCATAAACGCGAGTGAGCGTTTAACCGTTGCACTTGAGTGTCACGTGAGTCACGTCGTTTGCAGCGTCTCGCGCGGCATTTGAGTGGAACACACAACTGACGGGAGCCGCGCCGGTGGAGAACAGAGACTGTGACCGTTCACCTTCAGACGACGCACACAGCTCAATCTCTCCGTCTCTGTAAGTTACAGAAAGCAAAACCACCACACAGAAAACCCCTTAGCAGAGGCTCTCTTGCACGTGACAGACTAGTTGTCCAGTCCGGTTCTGTTCACACAACGCGGGTTTAACGAGAATGCGGTTTGTGTATGGAAATTTTCATGTGTTGAGTTTGGTTATAGAGTGGGCAATGTGGTTGTCACACACCGTATAGTGTGTGAACGTAACCGTATTCTGCTGCTGTGTGGCCTACAGTCTGTAGTCTCAAATATTGGCTACTTTACAACTATCATAACAGTGTAATTTGAATTGCCTCATTTGTCGTTATGCGTGTGAATGGCAGAGCTGAGTCAAACATATTCACATGGCTATGATCAGATGCTTTCTTAACTGCTGTTTTCTCAACGCTGTCATTTTTGTTGTGTGTTTATTTAGGTAATGAACACATCTTTTAGTTAACTATAATAACCCTGGTCTGAGCTTCATCGAAGGTGATCAGTGAATGATGAATCAATTCATCACAAAAAGCTGCTTTTCACAGAAAAACAACATGTCACTGTGACTTTTGGTTGCATTTAGTGGTCTTTTACAACACGCATCTAAATGAGGTCGCATGACAGATTTCTGTTGTTTTCATATGAAGCTAATTATAATTATGACCGACAAACCCAAACCCTACCCTAAACCAAACCCTTATGAATCATTTTTTTTTACCTTTGAGGTCGTCCATGAAGGAAGGTTTTGTCAGACGAGGCTCCTTCCTGAGAAAATATTGTCTCCAACATATAATAGCTACATACAGTCACACATTTAGACCGAAGACAGGAAACAAAATATGGTTACAGTAACACACAATCATAAGGAAGTAAACATAATTTAAAGGGTTAGTTCAGCCAAAAATGAAAATTAGCCCATGATTTACTCACCCTCAAGTCATCCTTGGTGTATATGACATTCTTCTTTCAGACGAATACAATCAGAGTTATATTAAAATTCTTTCAGTAAGATGCAAAGAGGATAGAGCAAAACCTCTGCGCATGCGTCAGTTTAGGTGTTATTCTTTCGCTGTCTGCTAGAAGCTAATTATTTTACTTAACGTTTTAAATATGGATATTTTTCTCACACAAACGTATTTATTCACTTCAGAAGGCCTTTATTAACCCCCCTGGAGCCATGTGGATTTCTTTTATGATGGTCAGATGCACTTTTATGGGCTTCAGATACAGACACGGACAGAAACTACCATTCACTGCCATTATAAAGCTTGGAAGAGCCAGGACATTTTTAATATAAGTCCGATTGTGTTCATCTGAAAGAAGAATGTCATATACACCTGTATATGACATTCTTCTTTCAGATGAATGTCCTTTGAGAATGACTTGAGGGTGAGTAAATCATGGGCTAATTTTCGTTTTTGGGTGAACTAACCCTTTAAGCATCAGATGGGTTGGCATGAGACTAGTGTGATTTACTAATTAACCGTGTTTGTGTAGTTTGTTTCCAATTTATGGACTTGCAAAGAAACATTTCTTATCAGTGTTAAAAACAGTTGTGCTGCTTCATTTTTAAATCTTACTGACCCCAAACTTTTAGTGTAGCATAGGTTTGGGTGTCTGTTCAAATGACTAATCTTATGCCCGGGACACACCAAGCCGGCAATCGGCCGTCGGGCAACGTCAGGCCGTTTGAGCGTCAGCCGACTCAGTTTTTTCGGTGTGTTCCGCACCGTTGGCTCTAGGCGGACACGTCAGGGTTTTTTTGGGCCGATTCAACATGTAGAATCGGCCTGGGGCCACCGGTGAGAGAGAACTCTGATTGGCTGTTCAGCTTAGCGAATGAGTCAGTGCACGAGAATAATAGCAAAACAGCGAGTAAAGAAGTCAAAAGTCAAGAAAGGAAGTGTATCTGCAGCCTGGAGCATTGGTTTCCCTTTTGAATGACGGATATAGACAAATATATCTGCAGAAATAGACAGTTGTCTTATTCACACGCAGGCGCAGAATGTGCATGCTAGCTGAAAGTCGGCTGTAGTTCTCTCGGTGTGTTCAAGTGCAGCTTTTTGGCCCATACGCGGCTGACGAGAGGCGACAACACTGTCGGCTTTCGTTGCTGCTAGTTCTTTGACGTCGGGTTGGTGTGTCCCGGCCTTTAAAGTCCCAATGAAATTTTTTGGCCTTTAGTAGTATGAATAATATGAATATAGCTTTACTGTTATTTATAAGCTGTGCTCCAAAACATTCACACTTAAAAGATGTAAACATTCATAACTTATAGTTTCTCACTTCCACCAATATGATTTTGATGACATCACTCTGCGTCTTATCAGATTTTCTGTCCAATCAAATGCTCTCTAGAATCTGAAGCTCCGCCCCTTCATTATAAATAGACGCTAAAGCTGTGTCTGAAATCGGTCACTTGTTCAATCATTTACTGTTTTCTACATGGTGAATGGAACATGGTACACTATATTGGGTATAGGGAATGATTCAGACAGTGTAATTTTGCTTTCCATTGGCACGAATGAGGTCTGGTTTCATGTTAGTGTCACGCAAACCGCCGCAGCTCTGGTCGAGACACACAATAACACAGAGCGGATCATATGATCGAGTTGGCGTAGACCACAATAATGTATCGTACCCGTTTGAATTCTGCACAGAATGCTATTTTAAAGCGATATGGAGGAGATTAGGAGAAGAAACGGTTTGAGATTAGGAGGAAACTGCAGCTTTAAGCCTTGTTTATACTCTATGCGTCCGCATGAGCGTGAGTGTGCGTGCAGCAAAAATGGCGTCAACGCGGAGTGGGCGGTCGTGCGCATTGAGAGCGCGAGACTCCATTTCGCTTGGCAGTGTGCACGTAAAATTTTGTAACTTTGCGCGTGGCTCCGCAATCGAAGATGCACGAGTTCGAGGCGAATCTGGCCGAGCATGACGTCTCATCACACCGGCACCCAGTTTGCGCATATAAATCAGTTGCTTATATTTACAAAATAGCAGAAATAAGGATAAAATAAAGATCCATGTTTAATAAAAATGGTCACGAAACTAATTGAAAATGTTTAAGAGATTGTTAATTTAGTTGTATACATGTTCTCCCATCCATATGTTCTGTTCTAATGTTACAAGTAATACTGGGTTTACTGGGTTTTACACGATTCTTTTGTAGTGTGGTTTTGGTAAAGTTTACTATAGTAAACATTGTCACGTGTGTAACGTTACTACTTCTCACCGCTGTTTCCTGATGGTTTATAGAAAATTACTCCGAGTTGCCCTCTGTCATTTCAAGGAATAGCACAACCACGAGTACGTCGAGTATAAACGCCGGCTCACACTGCGGAGCCAGACGAAAGTATAAACAAGGCTTTACCGAGCTCAACAGCTTGTGATGTAAACAAAACGCTATTGGCTATTTCAAAAAAGGGGAGGAGCTGTTCGATATGCCCTGCCCTGTCTTTCTGCTTCAGTGGAAATTACGTCACCACATTGAATAATGCTGCGAGTTTTAAGGCACTTCAGTGGGCCTTTAACAAGCATCACTATGTTTTGAGGATCATCACATTTTACTTCTTCATAGTTACCTTCTTACAAACTCTCAGATAGTCCTAAATCATCAGATAAACGCGTCTATAAATGACTCTGTATGCAACATTCTCAATATGAAAACAGGAGCCCAGAGGAAGTGAACAGACCCCTGAGCTCACAGGACTTATAAACGCGTGTGTGTGTGTGTGTGTGAGAATCTACTGCAGCAATGAGACTGAGCCCAGAAATCTGAGAGAGAGAGAGTTGTGTTCTCTGGCTGTTGTTGGGGAAAAGCTGAGTTGTTTGAATTCCTATGTGGATTGCCATAAATTACAGTGAGGAAACACACAAACACACACATGCACAGACGAACACCACCTATTGTGTAGATCTTGTTCTCTCTCACATGCTCAAACCAAGAAAATAACATCAAACTCACAAACTTCTGTCTCCATAGAAACAGATGGCTGCAGTCGCTGCTTGATCAGAAGATACAAAATATCTTTCTTTGTTTCTAGTACAACTATCCTTGATTATGTCCTTGATATGATTTTGTTTCTTCAAGATTGAAAAAAAGAACTTTATACACAGGAAAAAAAAACTCTTAGAAAATTCAAAGTGAAATACTACATTTATTTATACGCTAACACTGTACCAAATCAAACAAGTTCATCTCCCCAAGGTCTATGATATTCTAGTGCCAAGACTGGGTCACGTTACTAGGCGATTGCTAGGGTTCTGAGTGGTTTCTTAATGAAAAGAGCCAATTCTCAAGAAATCAAAACTCCAAGACTCCTTGTCAATGTAGATCTGTGGGATTTTGTATTGTGTTTTTATTTCTTCTACCAAATGAAAAGCCAGATCACTTAGGAAAGTTTTAAGAATGGAAGTAACAAATTCAGAGAGATTCAAACATTTGCCACAGTAGTGTTATGCAGCACGTTTGAGCTTCAGCGAGAACCAATGAGGTTCACTCGTGTTACGCAGCACGTTTGAGGTTCCATAAGAACCAATGAGGTTCATTCTTGTGTTATGCAGCACGTTTGAGCTTCCTCAAGAACCAATGAGGTTCATTCTTGTGTTACGCAGCGTGTTTGAGATTCTGCAAGAACCAGTGAGGTTCATTCTCGTGTTACGCAGCACGTTTGAGGTTCCATAAGAACCAATGAGGTTCATTCTCATGTTATGCAGCACGTTTGAGCTTCTGCAAGAACCAGTGAGGTTCATTCTCTTGTGTTACGCAGCACGTTTGATCTTCCTCAAGAACCAATGTGGTTCATTCTCGTGTTATGCAGCACGTTTGAGCTTCTGCAAGAACCAATGAGGTTCATTCTTGTGTTACGCAGCACGTTTGAGGTTCCGTAAGAACCAATGAGGTTCACTCTCGTGTTATGCAGCACGTTTGAGCTTCCTCAAGAACCAATGTGGTTCATTCTCGTGTTATGCAGCACGTTTGAGCTTCCTCAAGAACCAATGAGGTTCATTCTTGTGTTATGCAGCACGTTTGAGCTTCCTCAAGAACCAATGAGGTTCATTCTTGTGTTACGCAGCGTGTTTGAGATTCTGCAAGAACCAGTGAGGTTCATTCTTGTGTTACGCAGCACGTTTGAGGTTCCATAAGAACCAATGAGGTTCATTCTCATGTTATGCAGCCCGTTTGAGCTTCTGCAAGAACCAGTGAGGTTCATTCTCTTGTGTTACGCAGCACATTTGAGCTTCCTCAAGAACCAATGTGGTTCATTCTCGTGTTATGCAGCACGTTTGAGCTTCTGCAAGAACCAATGTGGTTCATTCTCGTGTTACGCAGCACGTTTGAGGTTCCGTAAGAACCAATGAGGTTCACTCTCGTGTTATGCAGCACGTTTGAGCTTCCTCAAGAACCAATGTGGTTCATTCTCGTGTTATGCAGCACGTTTGAGCTTCCTCAAGAACCAATGAGGTTCATTCTTGTGTTACGCAGCACGTTTGAGCTTCTGCAAGAACCAGTGAGGTTCATTCTCTTGTGTTACGCAGCACGTTTGAGCTTCCTCAAGAACCAATGTGGTTCATTCTCGTGTTATGCAGCATGTTTGAGCTTCTGCAAGAACCAATGAGGTTCATTCTTGTTACGCAGCACGTTTGAGCTTCCTCAAGAACCAATGTGGTTCATTCTCGTGTTACGCAGCACGTTTGAGGTTCCGTAAGAACCAATGAGGTTCACTCTCGTGTTATGCAGCACGTTTGAGCTTCCTCAAGAACCAATGTGGTTCATTCTCGTGTTATGCAGCACGTTTGAGCTTCCTCAAGAACCAATGAGGTTCATTCTTGTGTTACGCAGCACGTTTGAGCTTCTGCAAGAACCAGTGAGGTTCATTCTCTTGTGTTACGCAGCACGTTTGAGCTTCCTCAAGAACCAATGTGGTTCATTCTCGTGTTATGCAGCATGTTTGAGCTTCTGCAAGAACCAATGAGGTTCATTCTTGTTACGCAGCACGTTTGAGCTTCCTCAAGAACCAATGTGGTTCATTCTCGTGTTACGCAGCACGTTTGAGCTTCTGCAAGAACCAATGAGGTTCACTCTTGTGTTACGCAGCACGTTTGAAATACAACACAACATGAAATACAATGCCTAGAAATCCCAAATCCATGTACTTTCTTCACTGAGTCAAATATCACCGGACCAGAACTCTGTTTGTCTGATGACAGTTGACAGATGTGAACGCAGTAACTTCTTGTTACGATTAACACAACAAATATATTCACCTCAGAGAAGGTACATGGGTTGCATCTTATGTTGTATAAACTATCCCTTTAGTTGTTTTGCTATTCAAACTTTGAGTCATTTTAGCTTTATTGTTTTCAATTAATCCGACAGAATACAACAAACCAATATCCCTGACATTCTCAATGCAAATTGGATAATCCACCAACCGACCCTGCAACCAGAAAACAAACAAATAAATGCAGTGGTTCAATAAACAGTTCAGACAAACAGTAATACATGTGAGCACTGATGCTAAACAGAAGCAGAGATCTGGACGACATCAGACCTGCGGCGTGATGAGCTCATGTGGCACATATAAGCTTTGCGCCAAAACGCACTGAACTGCCTCTGTGTCTACAAAGGAGCTGCCTTCTAAGGCAACAAACTAACCGAAACAAAGTCTCATAAGAGACAAATCTGAAACGCTTCACATGAGCATCAAGTCACAAGAAAGAGATTCAAGTTAGCATAATGTTAGTATGTTTCTAAGCTAATGCCCATGCAACAGCAAATATTAGTTGAAATCATCCATTTAATATAATGGAGCAATGTTTATCAGTGATTTCCAGTTTTGAGTGAATTGCATATTTATTTTAGATTTTTAACTCTATTCAATGCTAAAATTCTAGGCACTAGATAATGGAACAAAGTGATATAAACTTCCTGTCTTGCACTTAAACGACCATTTTAAAGTCATATTTATATTTAAATTAGCTTGTGTATGTAGTAAAAGAACATACATGCACAACATTTTAAGTTTTTGTCAATCTTTGACTTTTTTAGGTCCAGAACATAAACGCACAGTAAATCAGAAAGTGTGTGTAAGAGTGAGAATTCATCACAAACTACATTTTAAATTGGAAACATTTCTGAGGACATTTTCACATAAGGGATGAACATTCAGAACAACCAAGAACAGTAATTCAGAAAAAAAAAACCTGAATTGGCCTTTCGTTTGCATTTGTTTTAATATTTTAGCTTAATTATTTATGTGAATGATCCTTTAAATGCAGCTTGAGTTAACTAAAATGATTTATTTAGCCTATTGGTAATTGAAATAAAGATGAAATGAAATAAGATGAAAATATACATATTAGATGAGAAACTTAAAATTACAATTTTTCAATTAAAAATCCTAAAATAACACTAAAGTAATTTCTACAGCACTGAATTGGAAAAAGTACTAATTGTTTTCACAGAGGTTTCCTAAACACTCCCCTTGTCTACCATTGGTCGGTCATACAGATAACCCCACCCCATTGGTTGAGTATTTGCATTCTCATTTGAATTATCCCTCAAATGACTCGTTCACATTTTTACATTTGTTAAGACGCTTTTATCCAAAGCATTCACGTTTACATTTTTATCAGTCCTTGCTTTCCCTGGGACTCGAGCCCATAACCTTGGTGTTGCTAGTGTCATGATCTACTGTTTGACCTACAGGAAAGTGTATTATTGATTTTGCATATTCATATAAAATACCAAGAATTTTAAAATTGGAAGATAAGCGCATTCAGCTGTAAGAGTGTGTGTCTGGTCTGTATCTGTCTTTAGTGCATGTGTCTGTATTGGTGACGGCAGGCTGGTGTTTGGTTCTCCGTCAGTGGGGGTGGAGGACTGCTGTCTCCCCCACCTGCGGAGCTCCTGACTGGGCAGCACTGTCTGCTAATTCCTCATAAATCAGTTCTCCACCGCACTGAAGGGAAGTTTGCATTGAGGAACTGCCTTTAATCCAGACGCCTTTTATCTAATTAAAGTGTCTGAAAGAGGAACTACAGGGAGTCCTCAACACCCCTGTTAATACACACACACACACACGGCAGAAGCAGAAACACATGTGCCATAAACAAGCACACATACATAAACAAGCACACATACATAAACATAAAGCATGTCATCTGGCCGTGTACATAGCTGGATCACTATACAACATTATTTATGGGTCTTTGGAAAAACAACAGACACACTAACACACGTTTTTTGCATATTGATATTTTTTCCAATTAATTACTTCTAATAATAAAATTTATTTCTGTTATGCAAAGCTGAATTTTCTTCAGTGTCACATGATCCTTCAGAAATCATTCTAATATGCTGATTTGATACTCAATTATCAATGATGGAAACAGTTGTGCTGCTTACTATTTTTTTGGAGCCTGTGATACTTTTTTTCAGGATTCATTGGTGAATAAAAAGTTTAAAAGAACAGCATTTATTCAAAGTAGAAATCTTTTCTAACAATGTAAGTCTTAACTATCACTTTTTATCAGTCACATCCTTGCTGAATCATCATATTAAAATTATTTCTGAAGGATCATGTGACACTGAAGAAAATTCAGCTTTGCATAACAGAAATACATTTTATTATAAAGTCTATTAAAATAGAAAACCACTTTTAAATTGTAATAATATTTAACAATATTACTGATTTTTCTGTATAATTATACACAGTACACACACGTTAAAAATGGGCAAGCATAAGGATTTGAGCGAGTTTGACAAGGGCCAAATTGTGATGGCTAGACGACTGGACTGCAGCTCTTGTGGGGTGTTCCCGGTCTGCAGTGATCAGTATCTATCGAAAGTGGTACAAGGAAGGAACAGTGGTGAACCGCCGACAGGGTCATGGGCGGCCAAGGTCCGATCAAACAGAGCTACTGTAGCTCAAATTGCTCAAGAAGTTAATGCTGGTTCTGATAGAAAGGTGTCAGAATACACAGTGCATCGCAGTTTGTTGCGTTTGGGGCTGGATAGCCGCAGACCAGTCAGGGTGCCCATGCTGACCCCTGTCCACCGCCGAAAGCACCAACAGTGGCACGTGAGCATCAGAACTGGAAGAAGGTGGCCTGGTCTGATGAATCACGTTTTCTTTTACATCACGTAGATGGCCGGGTGTGTGTGCGTGGCTTACCTGGGAAACACATGGCACCAGGATGCACTATGGGAAGAAGGCAAGCCGGCGGAGGCAGTGTGATGCTTTGGGCAATGTTCTGCTGGGAAACCTTGGGTCCTGCCATCCATGTGGATGTTACTTTGACACGTACCACCTACCTAAGCATTGTTGCAGACCATGTACACCCTTTCATGGAAACGGTATTCCCTGGTGGCCATGTCCTCTTTCAGCAGGATAATGCGCCCTGGCCACAAAGCAAAAATGGTTCAGGAATGGTTTGAGGAGCACAACGAGTTTGAGGTGTTGACTTGGCCTCCAAATACCCCAGATCTCAATCCAATCGAGCATCTGTGGGATGTGCTGAACAAACAAGTCAGATCCATGGAGGCCCCACCTCGCAACTTACAGGACTTAAAGGATCTGCTGCTAACATCTTGGTGCCAGATACCACAGCACACCTTCAGAGGTCTAGTGGAGTCCATGCCTCAATGGGTCAGGGCTGTTTTGGCAGCAAAAGGGGGACCAACACAATATTAGGAAGGTGGTCATTGTTATGCCTAATCTGTGTATTAATTATTATTTAATTTTTACTTCGGATTCTGTTTGAAATGAAATATAACCTGGACATTTTGTTAAGTTTTTCATTGTGGTGTGTATGTGTACTTTTTCATGCCTAGTTACTCACCAATCAAAAAAATTTGAGTTCAGTATTGAACTTTCACTGTTACCATAACAGCTTACAAAAAGCAAACATTGGTCAATTTCAAACACAAACCTTCCTAATTGGCTAAAAGCTTTTTATTTATTTTTTATTCTTATATTACATAAGGGTTCTTTAGAAGACATCAACTATACAGTCGCTTGCATCTCTGTGATCGTCTCAGGACTTTTTTATACCATTTATCAGGTGAAAATCTGATCACTTGGTGGTTTGATCAGTAGTAATAGTTATACTAGGCATATTAAGCACCACTAAATGCAACAACCACTCCAGAAACAATAGATGTCTGTTAAAAAACGCATCATGTGGAAAAATTTTATTTGCAGTGCATCTTTACAAAAATGTTTATCAGATGTTTGTGCATAAGACGTCCACTGCGGCTTTAGTGTCCCGTTGAGTGCGCCTGTGTAAATGTGTTTGGTATGATTGATTGTTCTGGATCCAGGGTTGAATGTATCTCTATACAGCACATCGACACATCACCGCGGTAAAGGACAGGGCGGGATTACTGGATGTTATGGGAACACACACGCACAATGTTAATGTCATACTGTCACACTGATTGATGATAGCAACCATCAACACAATTTGAGTCACACCTATGGACACACAAACACCATCCAAATTTCTAATCATGAGATGAAGGGCTCCAGATTCACACCCAAATGACCCAGAATCACATGGATATGAATGACAGCTTGATGAGAGGTCTGCTGAATTATGATTCATTATGACTTGCATTCAAAGAGGGACCAGAAGATCCCAGACACCGACTCTTTTCACTTCAGACTGTAAGAAACCACCTAGCAACCACCCAAAAGTATAGGGCAATCACTTAGCCGTCATCCAGAACACCCTATCAACCACCTTGCTACCACCTAGAACACCGTAGCAACCATCCAGAACACTCTAGCATCGACCTAGAAAATATACAGAACACCCTAGAAACCACCCAACAGCCCCCTAGAACCTAGCAACCACCCAAAACACCCCAATAAACACCTAGCAGCCCTCCAGAACACCGTAGCAATCATCCAAAACAACAAAGCAACCACCTAGAACACCCTAGCAACCATCAAGAACACTCTAGCATAGCATCGACCTAGAAAATATACAGGTACACCCTAGAAACCACCTAGCAACCACCCAAATCCTAGCAATCACTTAGTAGTCATCCAGAACACCCTATCAACCACCTTGCAACCACCTTGAACACCCTAGCAACCATCCAGAACACTCTAGCATTGACCTAGAAAATATACAGAACTCCCTAAAACCACCTAGTAGCCATTCAGACACCCTACAAAACCACCCATCAACCACTCAAAACACCCTAGCAACCATCCAGAACACTCTAGCATAGCATCAACCTAGAAAATATACAGAACTCCCTAGAAACCACCTAGCAACCACCCAACACTTAGCAGTCATCCAGAACACCCTATCAACTACCTAGCAACCACCTTGAACACCCTAGCAACCATCCAGAACACTCTAGCGTCGACCTAAAAAAATATAAAGAACTCCCTAGAAACCACCTATCAGCCATTCAGACACCCTACAAACCACCCATCAACCACTCAAAACACCCTAGCAACCACCTAGCAGGCATCCAGAACACCCTAGCAACCACCCAGAACACCCTAGAAACCATCCACATCACCCTAGCAAACACTCACCACACACACTTCAAAAAAAGTTTTGGTTTATGGTTTTACAGTAGTAACACAAGCTCTCATAACTTTAGTTTTGGCAGAAACTATTATTCCCAACATGATTTTGCAGAGGACATGTAGATGCAATTCAAAAACAGATCAAAGTAAATTAAGATCCTTAAAACTCATAATAAGAGATTATAAACAGATGAAACTGTGTATTCAAAAAGACAGAATGTATTCAAACCAGAAGGGCTAATGTGAAACAGCGTGTATATATAAATCTTGAAAAATGCTATGGATCTTTAGTAGAGCCGTGCTTTCAATCGCCACAATTAGTGACCAATAAAACCACAATGAGATGTAGTTGCCAAGCAACGATGCCTCTTGAAATAGAGATGTACAAGTGTTATTTTTGACAATAGAGGTGATCAAGTGTAACCTGAGAAAAGCTGATGTGTTCACCGCAATAATAAAGGTACTATGATTTAAAATCCTCACATACTGATATTTGGCTTGACGCACAACTTATCAAAATGAGCTTGACCGGTCAATCCAGCCGTATTATATTGAACAATAGTGATTAGAAAGTGATTTCACTGTTCATTAACAAAACTAAACCAGTTCTCCATGTCTAAGGTCAGGTGAGAAGAATAGAAAGATTTACACCCACGGCCTGTGCGAACAAATGCATTTTTGTAATGACAAACATTGTAAAACTATTAACATCATGATGAATATTCAGCTTTGGAGCAGTAAAGATTTACCTGATGTGATGGTGTAAAAATTATACAGAAAAATGGTTTCCACAAAAATACTGTTTTCAACGTTCAAGGATCATGTGACACTGAAGAGACTTTACTTTACCATGATTTTATCACAGTTAAGGGTTTTAAGCACCTCTTAACCACGATCAAATCACTGGCCTAGACCGGAGGAGTCTAGGTTTCAAAGACCAACAGCTTGAGAAAGTTCTTATTCCAGATGCCAAGCACATTATTTCAAGTTTGTAAGTCTCAACATAACCTCAGATGCTTGTTTGGCATTTTACCCAAAAACTGAATGAAGTTCTGAACTCATCACTGCATTTTTGAGCGGTTTCTAAGAAAAGGAAAAAAAAACTTGCTCTGCTTTTTGATTACAGCACAAAACGTCAAGCAGGAGGAATTCATTGTGTGACTTCAAATTCACAGAAATCACAGCAAAGAAAGTTTCCGTTTCCGTGTGTTCTTGCAGCAGACAAACGCACACGCACGCAGAGACACAGACAGACGCACGTGCACGCAGAGACACAGGTGCACACGCACACAGAAACACAGACAGGCGCACACGCACGCAGAAACACAGACATACAGGTGCACGCAGAAACAGACAGACAGACAGGCGCATGTGCAGAAACCCAGACAGACAGACAGGCGCATACGCAAGCAGAAACACAGACAGGTGCGCACGCATGCACGCAGAAACAAAGACAGACAGACAGGCGCGCGCACGCAGAAAAACACACACAGACAGACAGACAGACAGGCGCGCACGCACGCAGGAACACAGACAGACAGGCGTTATTTGTTGGTTTAACTTAAAAAAGCAAGTAACCTGATGCCCTCATTTTGAGTTCACTGAGAGATTTTATATGCATAACCTTTCAAAAGGTCCACCTTTGTACCTTATTTACCACTTATGGGTGCATATTAGCATCTTTTGAAAGGGCACCACCCCAGTGGCAGCTTTTGTACCTTTTTTTTCTGTGAGTGTACTGATATATTAAAATACAGGGTGGTATCTTGATGATGAAGATGAAGGTGTGTTAGTAGAAGCAGGATGTCGTGTTTTCTGAGATCCGCGCAAAAATCTATTTTCGCGTTCACAGATCTAAAGTGAGCTGGTGAGAGACAGTGGCAGAGAGAGAGAGGGAGATGGGACGAGGTGTGAAGCGGGGGGTGTCTGTCTTCTGCAGGAAGCAGCACATCTCTCACGTCGTGTCACTGCCTCCGAGGGCGATGGTTGATGTACCGACAGGAAACCACAGTGATGTCACTCGTGTGAGGTTATTCTCTAGCTGCAGCAGACAGATCATGATAGCAAACAAAACTTGATTAATGAAACGTAAATCAGGTTCAATTCAGCACATAATGAATTTCCAACCTGTTATAAAGGGGTCCTATAATGCCCCTTTTTACAAGATGTAAAATAAGTCTCTGATGTTCCCATAGTGTGTATGTGAAGTTTTAGCTCGAAATACCCCACAGATAATTTTTTATAGCATGTTAAAATTAACTTTTTGAGGGTGAGCAAAATCGCACCGTTTTTGTGTGTGTCCCTTTAAATGCAAATGAGCTGCTACCTCAAGAGCTCCTGTTAGCAGCTCTGATTAACTCATGCAGACACACTGAAAATATCAGAAACTGTTTAGCCTTTTATGTTCAAACTGGAGTCAGACAATGATGGAGAGACTCAAGAAGAAGTGACAACATGTAGAATGAGGACGTTTCTGATTGGTTAGTTGATGAATTTATGTAGCTGATGTGGAGTTAACCATCTTCTGTAAATCTATAAATCACTCATGTGGGAACTTTTGTAAGATGCACAGAGCCAGATAATATCTGCTGCATGAAGAGAGAACAGGTATAGTTCAGTTTAATTACGGTTATAACTTATGTTGTCATCTTGCTTTTATGACATGCTATTGCATTTGTGTTTGTGCTGTATTGCAATAAATGTGAACAGACAGATGCAACTCTTCCTCTTCTCAAGATGACCTTTGTTGCATGTTTCTGCATGTTTATGTAAATTTTGAATAAGCTTGTTGTAGTCCCTACCGGCTGTTTGTTGTAATCCTTAAAAAGCGGTTTCTTTAGAAGAAAATATCTCCCTTTGCTTTGAACTTTGAGCATCCTAACTTTACAGCAACATTACACACTAACTAAAGTTAAAAAAGTGATGATATAATCAACCACCCCTTTAAAAATGAAGGTTCTTTATCGGCATCAATGGTTCCATAAAGAACCTTTAACATTCATGAAATCTTTCCATTGCACAAAAGGTTCTTTATAGTGAAAGATTTTTTTTAAATGTTCTTCAAAAAAAAAAAAGTTCACTGAAAGGTTCTTTGAGGAACCAAAAATGGTTCTTCCATGGCATCACTTCCTTATTAATTATTATTAAGAGTGTATGACACATTCTTTTGTGAAACACAATTAAAAGCACATTCAAAAGTAAAAGGGAGTGGACGCTTTTAAGCTCTATAAAAGACAGCAAAGCACCATTAAATCACAGTAGCCCATACGATTTGTACACAAGTGTTTTCAACCAATTCAACAGTTTCATGTGTTGAATAGCAAGATTTTTAAAAGAATAAAAGAAATGAATACTTTTATTCAACAAGGACGCATTAAATTGTTCAAAAGTGACAGTAAAGACATTTATAACATTACAAAAGATTTATATTTCAAATGCTGTTCTCTTTATTAAACAGGAATAAATTACATTTTAAAATATATTCAAATAAAACAATTCATTAAATTGTAATATTTCACAATATTACTGTTTTACTGTATTTTTATCAGATAAATGCAGCCTTGGTGAACATAGGAGACATTAAATAATCATCCCAGCCTCAAGCTTTTGAACCGTTGTGTATACATATATGGTTCCATTTATAATAAAAAAAAAACAGACTTCATTAATGGCGAAATACTAATTTGTAGTGATTATTAATCCATATTAAATCTATATTAATATTAAATACATTAAAAAACACTAAACTTTTAAAAATGTATTGTTCACAACATTGTTTAATGCATTTTAATGTATTTAAAAAAAACACCAAAAACATTTTACATCAAAGCAAAATTGTAGGCAGAGGTGGAAGATTTACTGTAATTAAGTAGTTTTTTTTTTGGTTATTTGTACTTTTTTGAGTACATTTTTAAATATGTAATTTTACTTGTACTTAAGTACAAATTAAGCTAAATAATCTACTTCGTTACTTTTAAGGTATTTGTTACTGAGTACGCATACAATTTTAATCAATATTCAAACATTTTACCATCGGCATTTCGCTAGCCAATAAAGATATCCGATCGTAAACGGACCAATAAAAGGAAGTGAAAAAGCGCCTGCAGTGCAGCAGTAGATTCTGGAGTGCTGATCATAACCGCACAGTGAAGGAGATCAGAGTGATTTATGGACTGAAAGTTTGGAGAAACAAACTGCATGGTAGTGTTGTCAAAAATATTTATATTTTGATACGTATTGATACTGAAATATCTGACACGGTTCCAATACTCGTTGTTTGCAGTATATATACACCAATACCAGCTGCGTGTTCTAGCTCACTGTCAGAGGGGAGAGAGTTTGACACCTGCCTCAGTTCAGAGCCTGAATGTCAGCGCAGGATTCCAGGTATTGCGCATAATTTTAATAATACCCACAGGTATGGCATATTTAATGACAAATGTCAAAAGCGCATTCATAAAACTGGACGCAAGCTCTCAAATATACAAATTAACTGCCTCTCCTCTCACTCAGATATTGTGTGCGCTGTGTGTCTGTGCAATCGTGAATCTTTGTACTCTTGAACTAGAAATTAAAGGGATGGTTCACCCCAAATGTTTTATTTGCTGTTGATTTACTAACCCTCAGGGCATCCGAGATGTAGGTGATTTTTTTTTCTTCAGTAGAACAAAGATTTTTAGCTGAAACCGTGGGCCTTGCTGATTCATATAATGCAAGTCAATGGGTGTCACTTTTAGAGTCAAAAAAACATTTACAGACAAAACAAAATGAATACCCATGGCTCCTGACCATACACTGAGGTTTTATAAAGCGAAGCGATTGGTCTGTGTAAGAAACTGAACATTATTTACAACATTATTACCTGTAATCCACAGCCTCAGCAAACAGTCCTGAGCGCGTTCACAATAGTCTGGAGCTCGAGCTTCCTGTCACATTATGTTGTATGCACGGGAGCAAACTTGCGCGGAAGCTGACTTTATAGCAGAGAGGGAGGCAGCGCGTGTTGTATTGTTTGTCAAAACGTTTCTCAAAATGTGCTCAGTTACTTGCACAGACCAATCGTTTAGCTTCATAAGACCCCGATGTATTGTCCGGAGCCACGTGTGACGGTATTAATTTTGTTTTGTCTGTATATGTTTTTTTGACTCTCAAAATGATGGCACCCATCGACTTCCATTATATAAGTCAGCAAGGTCTACGGTTTCAGCTAAAAACCTTCTTTACTGTACTACTGAAGAAAAACAACCTCAGGTGGCCTTTGGGTGAACTATCCATTTAATTCTCTTTGCTCCTGGATTAAACATTGTCAAAAGTTATCAACCAATCAGAATAGACCTCCACGCCTGACCGTTGAAAATGCTACAGGAAATCTTATTGGCTGTAAGTGAAATGCACCAGGAAGTCTTTCAACAATCAAAGGTGGACCTTTAATTTCTTTATAATGTAAATGTATGTTAGAAATGTTTCGGAATGGGTGCAATTTGTACATATAAATAACCTAGTCTGTCTTACTGCATCTCTACATTGTACAGACATTACAGGTCAAACCGCTCTGTTCGATTTATCTAAATAAACAACATTATATGGCTCTTAAGACACACTGCATATCAAAATTCAGTGTTGTCATTCCGAATACCTCAACAGAATTGAGGTGATTTGTTTTATTTGTTCTTATTTTATTACTGACTGTTTACTTGTCTTTTTTATAAATTCAATTCAGTTTGAAGTCAAGCTTCTTTGTGCTGCGTGTAAGCTATTGCAACAAAGTTACCCTATTGTAAAGACACAACTACACAGAGTGAGCAAATGTTTAAGTGAGATTATTGTAATGGTTAGTTAATGTTTAAATATGTAAACAAAAGTTGAAATCTAAATTAAAATCTGTTCATCGTATAAAGCAGACATGTCTCTTCAGAAGACTTGAAATTAAACCGCTCCATTCAAATGGATTAGTTTTACAATGAGTCTTGTGCTTTTTGAAGCTTGAAAATAATGATTGCCTTGACAAAATGGATGGACAAAAATTGAGATATCAAAATATTTATATGGTAGTATACAGTATATGGCGTTTTAAAATGGTATTGAAAATTATATTGATATTTTTCAAGGTATCGTATTTAAGTTAGAAATTCCAGTAACATGACCACTAATTCATGTCCTTCATCAATAAGGTAAAAGTGTGTTTTGTTGAAAGTAGCTATTCTATTCTAAATAGATATTTGATTAAATATATATTGGTAATTCATTAAATATCGCCGGCTAAAAAGTAACTAGTAATTAGTACTCTGAGTAGTTTTTGAGAAGAGTAATTTGTACTTTTACTTAAGTACTTTTTTGACACCAGTACTTTTACTTGTAATTGAGTATTATTTCAGCAATGTAATAGTACTTGTACTCGAGTACAAATTTTCAGTAATCTTTCCACCTCTGATTGTAGGATATGCATTTTACATGCTGAAGTCAGCTCTTGAGACTTTTCTATCCGCAATGGCAAAGAATATAACATCACACACAGACTGACGCATGCAGACACAAACACACACAGACACATACACACACAGACACACAACATAGACGCACACACACACAACACAGACACACATACACACAACACGCACACAACACAGACACACATACACACAACACGCACACAACACAGAGATGCACACAACACACGCACACAACAGAGAGGCACACAACACAGAGACACACACAACACAGACAGACACACACACACACACACAACACAGACAGACACACACACACACACACAACACAGACAGACACACACACACACACACAACACAGACAGACACACACACACACACACAACACAGACAGACACACACACACACACACAACACAGACAGACACACACACACACACACAACACAGACAGACACACACACACACACACACAACACAGACAGACACACACACACACACACACAACACAGACAGACACACACACACACACACAACACAGACAGACACACACACACACACACACACAACACAGACAGACACACACACACACACACAACACAGACAGACACACACACACACACACACAACACAGACAGACACACACACACACAACACAGACAGACACACACACACACACACAACACAGACAGACAGACACACACACACACACACAACACAGACAGACACACACACACACACACACAACACAGACACACACACACACACACACAACACAGACAGACACACACACAACACAGACAGACACACAACACACACACAACACAGACAGACACACAACACACACACAACACAGACAGACACACAACACACACACAACACAGACAGACACACAACACAGACAGGCACACGCTTCACAGTCTCTAGATGTATTAAAATCATACATCACTGAAATTGTGATATGATCATCTGGTCCTCGGCACGCCTGACAATAACTGAAATCCAATATTATACGGCAGAACTACAGCATTCATCATGCAGCTCTGTAGGTTTTTGTGGGCTGTTTGATTGCAGTTGACTGATTAAACAATAAAAACAGCAGCTTCGGCGGTGTCAGTGATACCAGACACATCTCAGACGCACCACGTCAGTCTCAGACGCATATGTGTGTGTGCAGAGAATGCGTAAAACCTGCTGAAAGCGGCTAGCTCTGGTGTGTTGAACGTGAAGTAGCCCCTGCTGTACGTCTGTTTGGACTCTTGATCACATTACCGTGTTCTGTTGCTCTTGATGAATATTAATCTGCAGAGATAAGCTGCGGTTATCTGATGCAGTGTGTGACGGCTGACCATCTGCGGCTCTCTTGGGATTGTTGGGGGCTGCTAATGAATCTACGTGTTGTGGGGGTTTCCTATTGCGCAACAATAAAGGTCTGTCACTCGAGCTAAAGGAAAGATTGATGTGTGTGTGTGTGTGTCTGTTGCAGTCAGTTCAAAGGTAAATATATCAATGCATGAAAATTGTCACTTTTGCTGCGATTCCATATTGTCTGACAAAATCAGCCCAAACGTTTAGATGATTTTCTCTTGACAGCAGAGAATCTCTGGATCATCTCGTGCTCTGACAGGCTCGGCATTATTGTGCTCTATTCAGAAGAGCATGTGTTCAAACCTGACTGAATCTCCTGAAACTCACGTCTGCACCTCTGAACAATTACACAGAGGGTGTGTGTGTGTGTGTGTCAAACATACTGAAGCCTGTAGTTTCCCCCACATGTCTTTGATCGTTTGTTGCTACCATGCAGCGTTAATACAGGCTTGACATTTTCCCCAGGTCAATTAGAGATAATTAGTCTGAAAACCCATGAACACACACACTGCGTCTGAGCTGATGTTGTTAGTTTTTTGTGTGTTTGAGGACAGGGAAGATTAGCTGGAGACAAACAACATTTAACATCTGATTGGTGGATGCTAGGGAGGCTCGAGTGGTTTAACATCCACTGAGTGTGTGTAACATTAAGATGCATGACAGACGCTACGTCAGCTAATCAAGCATCATGTAAAACGAATGTGGTACAAAAATGGTCAGACAGACTGTCTGAGCCCTCATTAACTAATTCCTAGGAATTATTACGGTTTCCCTCTGTCGTTTATAATCAAACACACACTTCTCATTATGTTGGCTTCAGAAAACAACACTGAAACGCTATTTAAACGTATTAAATGACGATTGAAACAAAAACTTGCATTGACAAAGTTCAAATGAGCACCATGTTAGACACATGTTAGCAACATGCTAAATCATGCTAGAAATATATTAACACCATGCTAAATCACGTTAGAGATGTTAAATAAGTTAGCAAAATGCTAAATTATGTAAAAAAATACATTAACAACATGTTAAATCACGGCAGAAATACATTAGCAACATGTTAAATCACACAAAAAATAAGTTAGCAAAATGCTAAATTATGTAAAAAAATACGTTAACGTTAAATCACGTTAGAAATACGTTAGCAACATGCTAAATCATGTTAGAAATACATTAGCAACATGTTAAATCACACTAGAAATAAGTTAGCAACATGTTAAATCACACTAGAAATACGTTAGCAACATGCTAAATCACATTAGAAATAAGTTAGCAACATGTTAAATCACACTAGAAATAAGTTAGCAACATGCTAAATCACACTAGAAATACGTTAGCAACATGCTAAATCACATTAGAAATAAGTTAGCAACATGTTAAATCAAGTTATAAATGTTAACATGTTAAATCACGCTAGAAATACATTAGCAGCACGCTAAATCACGTTAGAAATACATTGGCAACATGTTAAATCACACTAGAAATATGTTGGCAACATTCTAAATCATGCTAGAAAAACACTATTGCCAAAAGTTTTGGGATGCCTGCCTTTACATGCACATGAACTTTAATGACATCCCATTCTTAATCCGTAGGGTTTAATATGGAGTTGGCCCACCCTTTGCACCTATAACAGCTTCAACTCTTCTGGGAAGGCTTTCCACAAGGTTTAGGAGTGTGTTTATGGGAATTTTTGACCATTCTTCTAGAAGCGCATTTGTGAGGTCAGGCACTGATGTTGGACGAGAAGGCCTGACTTGCAGTCTCCGCTCTAATTCATCCCAAAGGTGATCTATCGGGTTGAGGTCAGGACTCTGTGCAGGCCAGTCAAGTTCCTCCACACCAAACTTGCTCATTCATGTCTTTATGGGCTTTGTGCACTGGTCCGCAGTCATGTTGAAACAGGAAGGGGCCATCCCCAAAGCTCTCTACGCACTGTTCTTGAGCTAATCTGAAGGCCACACAAAGTTTGGAGGTCTGTAGCTATTGAGTCTGCAGAAAGTTGGCGACTTCTGCGATCTGTGCGCCTCAGCATGTGCTGACCCGCTCTGTGATTTTACGTGGCCTAACACTTCGTGGCTGAGTTGCTGTTGTTCTCAATTGCTTCCCCTTTGTTATAAAACCACTAACAGTTGGAATATTTAGTAGTGAGGAAATTTCACGAATGGACTATCACGGTACCACGCTTGAATTCACTGAGCTCCTGAGAGCGACCCATTCTTTCACAAATGTTTGTAGAAGCGTCTGCCTAGTGCTTTATTTTATACACCTGTGACCATGGAAGTGATTGGAACACCTGAATTCAATGATTTTGAGGGGTGTCCCAATACTTTTGGTAATATAGTGTATGTTAGCATTAAATCATGTTATAAATATGCTAGCAACAAGCTAAATCACGTTAGAAAACATGATAATGTGTTAAATCATGCTAACAATGTGCTAAAACAGGCTAGCAACGTGTTAAAACATGCTAGCAACATGTTGAACGCATTAATAAATACTATAACAGTATATAAATAATACTAAAATAAAACTGCTGAGAATTTTACTGAGCAATTAAATGTGTTTTAATGAAACTCTACCACCTCAAGTACTGAGATTGTTAGAAATAAAATTACGTATTAATTCACCCAATCCGCTAATTTGTTTGTAGATTAACGTCGGTGGACTTGAACTTGATAAACGGTGTGTACTGACGTCTTTCCACGGTTGAAACAACATTCCTTTTGAAGTTCATTCATGTTTATTTGATACTATAAATGAACTAGAAGGAAGAGATGATCGGTTCATGAGCAGCTTTAACTGAGGCGCTACAGCGATCTGTCATCACACATTAAAGAGCCACAAATAGATATTTATTGTTTACATTTCTAAAGTTGAGACTTTCATATTAAAAGTAACCTGTCCTGTCTGTCAGTGCATTGTCAGTGTCCTCTTTAATCTGCGATTGTGTTTTTCACTGCGTGAGAATGTGTGGTGTGAGAGCACCATGGTTTATCAGACATAGCAACAGTAACTAAAGGGGGCGGGCCTTTGCAAATGATCAATAACAATGGGAGGTGTGTGCTTTTATACAGGTCCAGATTGGAGTGCTGATGGGGGACAGGTGCGGGTGATGGCCGAGTGAGTGCAGGTGAGGGGCAGGAGGCATTCGTGAAAGCAGTGTGTTGATGAATCATTTGCATATTTGTGTACTGGTGTAGCGCATATTTTTGCACCCTTTGCTGACACCTTTTGCCATTTTATTTATTTTAATTGAGATAGAACTGTTTATGAATTTGTATTACATTTATTACTATTGTTCAGAAGTTGGTTTTGTCATATATATAATGCGGCCCTCACAAATATAAAATGAGAAATAGCTGCAATCAAATGTTTACTTTTAATGTTTATCTTATTTTAAGTAATGACATTTTTATGGGTTTAGTTTTAGTTAATGATATGTTACATTTCAGTTTCACACAATAAAGTAAGTTACACAGGTTTGGAACGACATGAGGATAAGTAAATGATGACAGAACATTCATTTTTGGGTGAACTATCGCTTTAAATATGCACACTCTGTCAGTGAAGCTCTTAGTTCTTTCTATACATAATCCATCTACAGTCAGACACTAAAACCGTTTAATATCGCGTGTAAACGTCACAGCGGGAAACATCACACGCAGATCATTATATCGGTTTAATTAGCTCTAATTATGACTTTAAAACAGCATTACAGGCATTTACATGATGCTTTACACTATTACAGTCATGTAAGCATCCAGGACAATGACTCTGAATAGGTGAATGAATGTGGGTGTGTGTCAGATGGTGTAACTGTACGTGTGTGTGCCTGTACTGTCCTCATATGAAGGGCATTTCCCACAGACTGTGTGTGTGTGTTTGTTTATGTGTGTGTGGCCACAGAGGTTAACTGAAAGGTTAGTATCTCCTGTGGTCAAAGCTGTCAAACATACACACACAAGTGGACGCACAGAGACAATAAGATCTTGATGTTACACTCTAGAAAAAAAGATGGTTCTTTAAAGGTTCTTTGCAGTAACAGTACTATTTACAATTAGAACCATACCGTTATGATGTTGGAGTTTTTTTTTGTTCTTTCAAAATCTGTAACTGTCAAAAAATCCCTTCAAAGCACCTTATTGAGTTTCTGTCACTCAAATATCAAACTGCACAGATCATCAACACATCAAAAATTTTAACATTCAAATTGTCACTGTTTCCTACCAATTATGTTTTTTTTTTTATGGAAAACCCTAACAAAGTCAACAAAGTTTTTGTAGGCAAAAAAAAAGATTATGTAGGGGTAAAAAGCACAACATTGATAAATAATGTAAAAAAAAAACTATATATTAAAAAGGTTCTTGGGTTATATACAGCACTTTCACAGCATTGCTCTTTATGGAACCTTCTATTTAGAACTTTTAGCTCTTGTCTTCTGCTACACTCTTAAAGATAAAGGTTCCAAAAAGGGGTTGTCGCATAAGCACCATTTCTGTGCCATCACGCTAAAAATGGCTGGGTTATAAACAACCCATTTGGCAACCCAGCAAGTTGGGTTAAACATTTTAACCCAAATTCTGCTCATATTGACTAAATGTTGGGCTAATTTTAACTCATTAATGGTCATTTCCATATCCTTGCAGCAAATGCAATTTATATATTTTATTTAGGCTATATAAATTATTTAATTATATACACCGATCAGGCATAACATTATAACCACCTTCCCAATATTGTGTTGGTCCCCCTTTTGCTGCCAAAACAGCCCTGACCCATCGAGGCATGGACTCCACTAGACCCCTGAAGGTGTGTTGTGGTATCTGGAACCAAGATGTTAGCAGCAGATCCTTTAAGTCCTGTAAGTTGCGAGGTGGGGCCTCCATGGATTTCTGTCCTAGGAGTTCTGTCAGCACGAGATGTTCACACTGTAAGTACAGCGTGGTAGCTGATTTTATTATTTTTTTATTATTTCATACACAAGCGTATACAAACCTTACAGTTATTTAGGAAAATCACCTCAGGAGGTTTTCTCTCAGGACAGAAGACAACATGACCGTTACCAATCCAGATTATTCCAGTTTGGCAAACCAGCAGTTGGTTACTATAACCCAGCAGGCTGGGTAGTTTATGAGGTGTGCGTCATTTCTATTGTCAGTGAAATTTTACCCAGCAGTGGGTTATACACACAAAACTACCCAACACTTTGAAAATAACCCAACAAAATGACCCAACAAGCAGAACCCAGCAGTCTGGGTAAAAAAATAACCCAGCAAAAAGTGATATGAAGGACCTTTCAGTGAACAGTTCAAATAAATATCCAAATAAATTTAATTACTAAACTAAATTAACTGTCAACTACATTACTTGAATATATATGATAATTGAAATGAGCTGATGACATCACCGTTTTCTCAAGAGCGGCTGTACAGCCAAATCAAATTCTGTTGCATTATTTTCCTGTTTAACACTGTGAAGCTGCTTTGAAACAATCGGCATTGTAAAAAGCGCTAAATAAATTAAAGTTGTCTTGACTTGAAGAACATTTTAATAGTCTAAGTAGCCTTTTCCATTACAAAGAACCTTTTGTGGAATAGAAAAATGTTAAAGGTTCTTATCATTACAGGCCAAAGTTTTGAACCATTTTCCTTAAGAGTGTAGTGTACTAGCAGACATTTTGATATTCATCATGATTCATCTTGCAGTTGTAGTTCAGAGGGATCTGCTGATTATGGTGTCATGTTTTATGTTAAGGCTTGCAGTGTAGCCAGACAATATCACTGATTAGAATGGGAGTGTTTTAGTTTTGTTGTCACATAGCTTGTTGCAGTGTAGACGTAGTATACACACACTTTGAATGTGTTTGTGTGTGTGTGTTCAGCTAAAGGTTTGCTCCGTTGCTAAACTGCTGGCAATAATTTGACATGCCAGACGGCATTTAGCAGAAAGAAATGCAAGACAAATGCAGAGTGTGTGAAAGGGGAATGGATGGAGAACAGGATGAAGAGAGAGAGAGAGATCAGGAAAGGAATGAAGGATGAAAAGAAAGGCCAGAGAGATGAAAAGAGCAGAGAAATGAGTGAGGCGGGTCAGGCGAATAATGAAGCTCTAATCAAAGTTTTCTTTCTGGTCTAGAGTAATTGTTTATATACTGTAATTTCTCAGTGGTTTTCTTTACTCTTTATGGGGCCACTAATGTTATGCAGTACTCCAGGTGTTTCTTCAATGTTTTCTAATATTGTAATATACACTCACCTAAAGGATTATTAGGAACACCATACTAATACTGTGTTTGACCCCCTATCGCCTTCAGAACTACCTTAATTCTACGTGGCATTGATTCAACAAGGTGCTGAAAGCATTCTTTAGAAATGTTGGCCCATATTGATAGGATAGCATCTTGCAGTTGATGGAGATTTGTGGGATGCACATCCAGGGCACGAAGCTCCCGTTCCACCACATCCCAAAGATGCTCTATTGGGTTGAGATCTGGTGACTGTGGGGACCATTTTAGTACAGTGAACTCATTGTCATGTTCAAGAAACCAATTTGAAATGATTGGAGCTTTGTGACATGGTGCATTATCCTGCTGGAAGTAGCCATCAGAGGATGGGTACATGGTGGTCATAAAGGGATGGACATGGTCAGAAACAATGCTCAGGTAGGCCGTGGCATTTAAACGATGCCCAATTGGCACTAAGGGGCCTAAAGTGTGCCAAGAAAACATCCCCCACACCATTACACCACCACCACCAGCCTGCACAGTGGTAACAAGGCATGATGGATCCATGTTCTCATTCTGTTTACGCCAAATTCTGACTCTACCATCTGAATGTCTCAACAGAAATCGAGACTCATCAGACCAGGCAACATTTTTCCAGTCTTCAACTGTCCAATTTTGGTGAGCTCGTGCAAATTGTAGCCTCTTTTTCCTATTTGTAGTGGAGATGAGTGGTACCCGGTGGGGTCTTCTGCTGTTGTAGCCCATCTGCCTCAAGGTTGTGCGTGTTGTGGCTTCACAAATGCTTTGCTGCATACCTCGGTTGTAACGAGTGGTTATTTCAGTCAAAGTTGCTCTTCTATCAGCTTGAATCATTCGGCCCATTCTCCTCTGACCTCTAGCATCAACAAGGCATTTTCACCCACAGGACTGCCGCATACTGGATGTTTTTCCCTTTTCACACCATTCTTTGTAAACTCTAGAAATGGTTGTGCGTGAAAATCCCAGTAACTGAGCAGATTGTGAAATACTCAGACCGGCCCGTCTGGCACCAACAACCATGCCACGCTCAAAATTGCTTAAATCACCTTTCTTTCCCATTCTGACATTCAGTTTGGAGTTGAATGACCAGGACCACACCCCTAAATGCATTGAAGCAACTGCCATGTGATTGGTTGATTAGATAATTGCATTAATGAGACATTGAACAGGTGTTCCTAATAATCCTTTAGGTGAGTGTAAATATAACATTAATAATATAACTGCAAGCAGCAGTGTATAAAGTGTTATATACCATGCATAAACCGTGTTAAAGTGCTTTAAGTCGTGGGCAGTCGTGGCCTAATGTTTAGAGAGTCGGACTTGTAACCGGAAGGTTGCGGGTTCGAGTCTCAGGTTAGGCAGGAATTGTCGGTGAGGGGAGTGAATAACCAGCGCTCTCTTCCACCCTCAATACCACGACTGAGGTGAGACCCTTGAGCAAGGCACCGAACCCCCAACTGCTCCCCGGGCGCCGCAGCAATATGGCTGCCCGCTGCTCTGGGTGTCTGTTCATACTTGGCCACACATCACATCACTTCACTTTCACTTTTTACTTTAAGACTTTTAAGCACGTGCATAAAAAGGTATTATGTTTTATTTAGCAAGCCTGTAACCATCTAGATCAGAGATGCGGAAAAAAATATTTAAAGCCAATACATTTCTAAGGATTTTTTTTTTAAAGCTTTATAACTGTTATAGTGCCACCTATGTCCTGATCTCCATAAAAGTTTGCATGCTTCTTTATAATCATATGTCACTTATATGTCACCTAATGTTGCAAAGTTCTGAGTTTTCATTTAGGAAGATGATAGGCTTGTGTGTACATGTGGCAACGGCCATTTTCTAAATGACCCTGTTATAGCTATCCAAATTAATCAAAGTACAACATTTAAAAAAAATAATTATTGATAACTATTATACCTAGAGAGTTGTGCTGCAGTGAGGTTGAGGGAAAATCTGGGACTAGTTTGCGAAAGTAGGTTTTTTAAATAATCTCAAATATTTAATGAACAATTCGATTGACAGCGGCGGTCCCAGAGGCAAAGTTGTTCAGAATGAGGAGTTCTGTCATTCATGTATGAATATCGTGTGCATGTGTAAAATATTGTGTAATATACAATCATTTACGTACCTATAAAACGCAATGGCAACCCCTGGTGGCTGATTTCTTTCAAATTTCTCAAAGGCCTCTAGGGCTGGCACAATAAATCGATGCATCACTTGATCCTGAGATTTTCTGAATGCATTGTGATTCTCTCAAATCGATTCTGAGATTAGTTTGTAACAGCAGATGGCGCTCTAAATTAGCCTCAGCCACAGACTGAGCCCATTCATAGGTGTACCAAATTTGGTAAAATTATCTAATTCCGTTCAAGAGTAAGAGCTGTTTTAGTAAAAGTGGCCACACTCACTTTGAACGTTTCGGCGTCCTGTCGTGAATATAAATCGAAATTTTGACTTTTTTTTAAAATAATTACTGACAATCAGGCTCCAGAGAACTCTGCTGTACTGGTTTGGTTCTGATTGGACGAGAAACCTAGGGCTAGTTTGCAAAAGTAGGTTCCGAAAATTTCGCCAGAGCGACAATTGAATCCGAGATGTGTATTTTGTTCGTACTGAGCCAAGGATTACAGTGACACCTAAGTCAGCAAAAAAATGGTTTAGGAGTTATGAGCGATTTCGTACCCTTTGATTTCTGTAGCGCCACTGGCAGGTCGAGCCCTGACGACGTTGTAGACGGGATGGGTACTACATCCCTCAAGGTTTAAAGTTTCTACAACAGAGTTGCCAAGTCTCTGCAACAAAAGCCCAAATGGCCAGTCAAAAGTAGACCAAAAATAGCCCAATGCGATTTTCTCCATTGGATGTCCGAATTCTCCACTGAATTTGTATGTTTGGGGGTATTGGAGAAGGGTGTTTTGGGGGTGTTGGAGTGCCTAAATCATACTTACGGGGGTGGAATTCAACCCGCAGAATTTTTTTTTTAACACTGTCCAACACTGCTCTACGACTTACGGTTTGGTCTGCACAATCACTTTTAGTGCAGAACATTGATCTTCAGTGCTACGAGCTTAAACCACTAATTAAATATAACAAACATAACCAAACGCTTGAGCTAAGTAACTTTGTGTTGTGCTAAGTAAGATTATTCACCTTCCACCAGGAAATGACATTGTTTTGGAGGAAAAATGGCAGCAAAAACATCAAAAAGCATTAGTTAACTGAGCAAACATCTTGTGCTCAAATGTTTTACATTACAATAAGTAAAACTTTTAGTTTAGTATTCTGTTATATAATACAGTTATATTCATAATAAGTGTGAATTAAGTTTTTGGCGCGCTGTAGCTCACTGGCGCTTCTGGTTTGATGAATATCATGCTGCCATGGTGATGGCCAACATAACATTAGCTACTGATGCTTCACAGTTAGAAACACTCCACGGCTGCGGTGTGTGTGAGAGAGAGAAATTGGAACAGAAGGAAATGAGGAATGAGACCACAGACCCCCTCAAACCAGGCAGTGGGGTGGTCTGTCTGGAATCTCTCTCTCTCACACACACACACACACACACACACACGCACACACACACACACCTACCTACCTCTGACTGCACTCTTAGACAAACTTTGTAATTAAATGTGCTACTAATGAAATCTTAAATCAGAGTGGAAGACAGAGGGAAACACACTCACACACACACACTCAGTCTTTGCTGTAAAGTTGAAACGTGTAATCTTTGCATCACTTGTCACTTGTCAAGTTTAAGGATCATTCCTCCCATCTGTCATTGGTCAGTTAAACGGATAGCCCCGCCCTCAAACTCATACCATTTGTTGAGACAGTGTTGCTGTGGCGGGCTCTTCGGGATTCTGAAACAAACAGATCAGTGACATGGTGTTATGTTTTTCTGCATATTAAGCTGGAAATAAATTTCCCACATTCAAAGCTAACAAAGAACGTTCTCAGAACTTTAGTTAACGTTGTGGCAACTGGCAAGGTTCTCTCAAAGTTATAACAGTAATAATACGTTTGTTCAGAATGTTCTGGTCTTTAATAATGTTCTCAAAACGTTAGCAAAAAACAAATCGAATCACTTTATTGTCACAGTGTTATTTATGCATCGTTCACACAACGTTTTATTCCTGAAATGTTTAAGTTGGACAGTTATCTTACATTTCTTTAGATGTTACTACTTGTTTCAGAATGTTCAGAGAACATTCAAAAAAGTAATGTTCCCATAACTGTTGCAAAATAATAACATTTTTCCCTTAACATTCACATTTGGAACATTTTGAAGATTTTGCACTTCTTAGTGCATATTTTTGTTAGTTGGGATGCTTATGAATGTTCACACTCATTCTTAAAAATAAACATTCTATTTAGAATCAAAAAGCCTTTTACAGTCTGATGTCGCAAGAACCTTTTATGTTCCACAAAGAACATTTTATCCTCTAGTTCTTTAGAAAACCATCTATGTACTGGTTAAATGGGTCATATCTCACACATTTTATAATATTTTTTCTTTGAGGTTGTTTTTCAGGACCCCTTTGATCTTTAAAAAATATATATATTTTTGCTGCTGAGCCTTTAAGAGCTCTATCTAAACTGCTTTACGGCAATACCTTTTGACCCTATTGTGCTACTTATATATTTGGGTCAGTATTTAGTGGTTATTTCAGGTCATTTCAATGCAAACTTGCTCTCGAGTGTACCTGTGCTTCAGAGCTCTCAGACATCAGTTCTCACTAATACTACTACAATGTGTATTCAAGATTTCACGCTTTCTTATTTAGTTTGGCCTTCACAAGCATTCAGCAGGCGAGAGGCAGATAAATTCAATCTGGTGAAAATAAAAAAATCCTTTTGTGAATCTGATGTGATGTGATTTTTATACGACCTGACTTATGCAAACACTTCTGTTTAGTTAACAATATACCAAAGACTAGAAACCACATTTCACAATAAATTAATTTAAAGCAACATATGTCACTCTAAAAAGATGAAAATGAAAATTCAATTATTTACTCACCCTCATGCCACTCCAAACCCATTTTCCTGGGGATGAGTGAATGATGACAGATCTGGTGTCAAGCAACAAAAATCCAGAAGTCTGGCAGTGCAGACTTGAATGTTGCCTGCGAACCGTCAACCGTTATGAACTATATTAGTATAAGAATTATAAAAAAAGGCATAGTTTTTGATAAACGCTGCTACAAATTTAAGATGGGGTTTAAAAGACAATTATTATATTCTCTTTTAAATATAATATTATGAAACATTTATTTTTTTAATATAATATTAATATTATAATATAATATAAATGTAATATAATATACAGTTGCAAGAAAAATTTATGTGAAACGCTTGCAGAATCGGTGAAAATGTGAATTGATTCTCAATCCTGTGTGTTGTTCCCTGATGATCCACGGCTGTTTTTTTGTTTTCTAATGGTTGTTCATGAGTCTCTTGTTTGTCCTGAGCAGTTAAACTAGATGAAGATGTCCAAATATTTCTTATTTTGTATAAATATAAATTTTATTTATTGAGTACTGCCCTTTAGAAGCAACAGAAGATACTTACATGTTTCCCGGAAGACAAATTAAGTACAATTTACCTTGATCTTCAAATTCAAAAGATTTCACCCCCCGGCTCTTAATGCATCGTGTTTCCTTCTGGAGCGTCAGTGAATGTTTGAACCTTTTTTAATAGTTGTGTTTGAGTCCCTCAATCATCCTCAGTGTGAAAAAATGGATCTCAGAATCACAGTCACTGCGGGAGAGGGTTCAAATATGCAGAAGAAAACTGAAGAATGTGCAGGACCTGGAGGATTTTTCTGAAGACCATTGGTCAGTTTAACTGCTCAGGACGAACAAGACACTCAAGAACAACCATCACAAAACACACACACAGCCATGGATCATCAGGGAACGACACACAGTATTGAGAATCAATGGTTCATAAACTTTTGAACAGGGTCATTTTAATAAATTCAGCTTTTTTTTGTCTTGTGGACTATATGTAAAAAAAAAAAAATTATGTAAAATATTTTATTCAGCACTAAATAAATAACATGCATTTTGTATCTCTCTTATTTAGTTAAAATTATGCAAGCGCTTCCCATACTTTTTCTTGCAACTGTATATTATATAATAATATATTTAAAATATTATATTTATTAATTTAATTTTAAAGTGTACACAACACACACAGTTTCTGCCGGTCTTATGTTAATGTTGAGTACCTATAGAGTAGTATTGCATCCTTCATATCTCCGAAGAGTCTTTAGTTTTATCAAGACAGATACGCTGTACCGATTCTTTCCAGAAACAGTCATGGCATTATCCTTGGATAACTTTCCATTCACTAAACGTTCGTGTTGTTCAAATTATATAGTAATAATAATAATACATTTTATTTATAATGCGCTTTTTTTAAACCCAAAGTGCTACAGTAAAATAACATAAAACAGAAACAACAAGGGCAATACAACAATTCATTAAAGAAAAACAAGTCTTAAATGTGTCTTAATATGTCCCAACGTTGGTGCATTTCTGATGGAAAGAGGAAGCAAATTCCATAGCTTGGGGGATTTATATGAAAAGGCTCTTCCCCCCCATGGTCTTGAGCTTACATGAAGGCTGATGAAGTGAAAGAGTTAGCAGAACGAATAGAACGTGATGGAGTATAAGGGCTGATGAGATCACAAAGATACTCTGGTGCAGTGCCTTGTATGTTAAAATTAAGAATTTTAAAATTTCTCGCATTTATGGGAAGCCAGTGCAATTGTGAAAGCACCAGTGTAATGTGTTCACAAGGAGAAGTACGAGTGAGCACACGAGCGGCAGAAGTTTGAATATACTGAAGCCTGCTCAGCAATTTAGCTGGAAGTAGGGGTGTCGCAATATACCGGTATTGGCGATAACAGTGATATTCAAAGCACGAAATATCGACATTGTGTTAATTTAGGGTGTGGCAATATACCGGTATTGGTGATAACCACAATATTTAAAATGAATGGCCTAGGACTCTTATGATAACATGACACGTAAATACTCCAGTGTCCCGAGTGCGACTGGAGCCTGTGTTTTTTTCTCTCCCTCCCTATTACACACTGTTGCAGCCATAAAAATAGTTCAGCTTTGTTTTTAATGTCAAAGTAGTTATATTTCTTTATTAAGTTATATTAGAAAAATGTTTGGATCATTTTTTGTTTGTTGTAGCAGCATACATACTGTATGATTTCATTGTGCCGGCACAACGATAGGTTAAAGAGCTTAAAATACGGGTACACAAGTTAACAGGTTAAAGTATCAGTTTTAATGTTAATATTTATTCATCATACTGTTGAACTTGACAGTATTTTCTCTCTTGTTATTTGATAGGGAGCTTCAAAGAAGATACATGTACCCTGTGTTTATCAGTATCCAATTATCCAAAATCTAATATCGTGAGAGCCCTAGCTAGAAGGCCAGAGAACAAGGCATTACAGTAATCTAACCTAGTTGTAATGAAGGCATGTATAAGCCTTTTTGTGTCTGCAAAAGAGAGAAAAGGTCTTAAGTCGAGCAGTGTTTCTCAGATGGTAAAAAGCAGTTTTAGAGATGTTTTATGTGTGCTTCAAATGTTAACTGTGGATCAAAAATGACACCTAGATTCTGCACCTGTGAAGTGGGAATTACCGTGCTGGAATCAACAATCAAACTGATCTGCTCGGCCTTACGAGTAGCCGCCCCTGTACCAATCTACACTCACCTAAATGATTATTAGGAACACCATACTAATACTGTGTTTGACCCCCTTTCGCCTTCAGAACTGCCTTAATTCTACGTGGCATTGATTCAACAAGGTGCTGAAAGCATTCTTTAGAAATGTTGGCCCATATTGATAGGATAGCATCTTGCAGTTGATGGAGATTTGTGGGATGCACATCCAGGGAACGAAGCTCCCGTTCCACCACATCCCAAAGATGCTCTATTGGGTTGAGATCTGGTGACTGTGGGGGCCATTTTAGTACAGTGAACTCATTGTCATGTTCAAGAAACCAATCTGAAATGATTCAAGCTTTGTGACATGGTGCATTATCCTGCTGGAAGTAGCCATCAGAGGATGGGTACATGGTGGTCATAAAGGGATGGACATGGTCAGAAACAATGCTCAGGTAGGCCGTGGCATTTAAACGATGCCCAATTGGCACTAAGGGGCCTAAAGTGTGCCAAGAAAACATCCCCCACACCATTACACCACCACCACCAGCCTGCACAGTGGTAACAAGGCATGATGGATCCATGTTCTTATTCTGTTTGCCAAATTCTGACTCTACCATCTGAATGTCTCAACAGAAATCGAGACTCATCAGACCAGGCAACATTTTTCCAGTCTTCAACTGTCCAATTTTGGTGAGCTTGTGCAAATTGTAGCCTCTTTTTCCTATTTGTAGTGGAGATGAGTGGTACCCGGTGGGGTCTTCTGCTGTTGTAGCCCATCCGCCTCAAGGTTGTGCGTGTTGTGGCTTCACAAATGCTTTGCTGCATACCTCGGTTGTAACGAGTGGTTATTTCAGTCAAAGTTGCTCTTCTATCAGCTTGAATCAGTCGGCCCATTCTCCTCTGACCTCTAGCATCAACAAGGCATTTTCACCCACAGGACTGCTGCATACTGGATGTTTTTCCCTTTTCACACCATTCTTTGTAAACTCTAGAAATGGTTGTGCGTGAAAATCCCAGTAACTGAGCAGATTGTGAAATACTCAGACCGGCCCATCTGGCACCAACAGCCATGCCACGCTCAAAATTGCTTAAATCACCTTTCTTTCCCATTCTGACATTCAGTTTGGAGTTCAGGAGATTGTCTTGACCAGGACAACACCCCTAAATGCATTGAAGCAACTGCCATGTGATTGGTTGATTAGATAATTGCATTGAGAAATTGAACAGGTGTTCCTAATAATCCTTTAGGTGAGTGTATATCAATTCAGTTTTGGAGCCGTTCAGCTTCAGGAAGTTATTCTGCATCCAGATACTGATCTCTGCTAGACAACTACGCAAAGCTATTAATGAGCAATGAACATAAGGACTAGTGGTGATGTAAATCTTCGTATCATCCGCATAGCAGTGATACCCAAGACCATATTTCCTGATGATCTGCCCAAGTGGAAGCATGTAAATGTTAAATAAAATTGGACCCAACACTGAACCCTGAGGAACTCCCTGTCGAACAGGCACGGTATCAGATTTATAATTACCCAAGCTAACAAACTGGGCACGATTCGTTAAATAAGACCAAAACCAACTAAATACAGCTCCAGAAAGACCCAGCCAATTTTCCAGCACTTATGCGCAGATTGCCGACAAAACAGACATTTGATGCAGTTTCACTCTGCTCCAACAAATAAACTGCATCCACTGTTTCCTTAACGCTGGGTTATTTGGGAAGCTGAACAAGATTATCATTCCCTCACAACCAGAAACACGCTTCTTTAGTGACATTGTTGATTTTGTGGTCTAAAAACAAAATGACAGCGCTGCCGACGGCTTTCGTAACCCGAACGAAGCTCGTTGATGGGCGTGCTCTTGTTTTCACTCTGGTTGATGTGTGCATGCACTCATCCAGGAGAAGTGCCAATACAATTCCACCCTTTATGATTACATAACGGGCCATACTCAAAAAACTTTCCGAAACTTGTTTGAATCCTGAAGAAGTGTATTTGGCACAGAAATACTCTGTCATACGTCCAACACATTTTTTGAATATTTGGCATGGTTTAGCATGAGAATCCAACTCTTTAACAGTGTAAATAAGTCAGAATGCATGAAATCACATTAGAACCCCCCCCTTTTTAAGAAATATAATTGTTTTGACTACACGGACACTATTGGTTGAGAACAAAACTTAAACTGAATTGAGCTGAATAATGTCACTATTGCCTTCTGTGGAGCTGCTTTATAGCTAAAATTGCAACATTAACACTGTTATTTTCCTGTTTATTACTGTAAAATGCTTAGAAATAATCTCTATTGTATAAAGCGCTGTATATACAGAAAATGTCGGTCATTTGGGACACAATAATCAGAATACATTGTTTAAGTTTCTACTGACACAGGCTACTGAAAGCATTTAACCAATGCGAGGAATTTGTGGGAATTTTAGGATCTCACACACACATACACTTACACACTCACTGTAGGGGACTGAAAAGATTGTTCTGCCAGAGATGAGAGTGGAAGACTTTGCCCATGCCAGCAATGTCAGCCAGAATATCAGTGTGAGAGAGAGAGAGAGAGAGAGAGAGAGAGCGTGCATGATGGAAAGACTGTATAAACGAGAATGAGGATGTGCATGTCCTAAGAGGAGAGCGAGAGATTAGGTGGGTGGGTGCGTGTCAGCGTGTCGTGATGAATGCGTCTTTGTCTGGCTCACGTGGCGGGGCAGATTCGCTCGACCCGGGTGACCCCCGACCCACAGCAATGAAGAGGAGAACACTTGACCGCAGGATACAATGCAGAGGAGCTGCGTTTAGCAGATGGAGAGAGAGATGAATTAACATATCAATTACACCTAACATTATCACTGACGCCTCGCTGTCAATCAAACACAGTCTGAGTGTCAGAATTGAGCCAAAACACATCCGTTAATCAACACAGTATCATAATCATTTAATCAATAGCATGATCACAATCACTGACTGTATACTGTATTCAGGCTGTCAGTGATCCATTTCATCACAATGACCTTCTCTCGTGGGAACATCATTTAAAATGATGTAAAGTTGACCAGGAAAATCAACCCATTTTACCATGCTAATCCTTATTATTGCTATTGGTTATTGCTGCTGCTGTTATTGATTAGGAATGTGACGGTATCAAATTTTCATGTTGCGATTAATTCACCCTTCGAGTTTGATTGACAGGCGATCTGACCAATCACATTGCCAAATCTGTCGTTTTGTCCGACAAAGCAGTCAAGAGAGTTAGTAGATTAACGTTGGTGGACTTGAACTTGAAAAACATTGTGTACTGACGTCTTTCCGCTGTTGAAACAACATTTCTTTTAGTGTTCATTCATGTTAATTTGATGCTTATCAATGAACTAGAAGGAAGAGATGATTGGTTCACGAGCAGCTTTAACTAAAGCAGCGATCAGCGATTTTGCTGCAGCGTTTACGACACATTAAAGAGCCACAAAACGGTATTTGTTTAAATTTCTTAAATGACAAAATTAAGTTGAGACTTTGTTTCATATGAAAAGTAACTTGTTCTGTCCTGTCTGTCGGCGTGTTGTCAGTGTCCTCTTTGCTCCGTGATGTATTTCCGCTACGTGAGAATGTATGTGGTGTGAGAGTGCCATGGCTTGTCAGACATAGCAACAGTAACTAAAGGGTGCAGGTCTTTGCGAACGGTCAATTGCTGAAGCTTTTATCACGGTATGCGGCATTATCACGATATTGAAATTCCAAAAAAAGTGTTGTCATACTATAACGGGTTTAATTTCCTTGTAACAAAAATAACTGAACGTTTAAATAAAATAAAGCATTACACAAAAATGTATAGAGTAAACCAATGTTTCAAACAGATTAAAGTGCAAAAGAATTATAAAAAACAATAGGTATCACTTTACAATTAAAGTCTCATTAGTTAACGTTAGTTAATGCATTTACTAACATTAAGAATGAGCAATAGCTACATTTGTTATAAAAGTTATTAGTCTTGTTAAAGTTAGTTAAAAAATACAATGTTAGCGCAGGTCCATTAAATAATAATTACAAGTTTTGATTGTAATAAAAATGTTATTAAATGTTGAAATTAACATAACATTACAGGGCTCTTAAGTCTCACGCATTCACCGTGAGATATGCATTTCAACCATTTCACACGCTCACGCCACACCTTGTATTTCTCACGCTGAGAAGGGATAACTTGTCGTGCTGTATAAAATTAATAGACAATTAATAAATAACACAATCAAGTACAACCCCCAAATATTTATACCATGGTTAATGGAAACATGAATCAGGCTATTCATTAATTATATACATTGCGCGTTCGGAGCTGTTATAAGCACCAAGTTCCGTACGAAGGGAACGGACCAATTATCTGCGCAACATGACTGAAGCATGGTTTATTTAGTTGTGCATGCATGCATGGCGCACAAATCACTGTAAACCCTGCTCGCGTTTACCAGCGTGCTCCAAATGTGTGACAAGATTTGTGCGAGACGTTCATATCGCGCCACTGAGAAATCATCCTGCACCAACAAAATAGAAAGCGTTTTAAACTACTCATGACCACCTTTACTAGAATTTATCATGTTCTTTTGTATTTATTATGGTAAATGTTGACTAACTTGTTGTAGAATTTGTAATAGATTATCAATTAAAGGTGCACTTTTGTATATGTAACTTTTCCGTCCGCTAGAGGTCGCCTATTCAAAACAAAGGGCGTAGTTTGATGATGCTAAGTTTGAGAGCAGAATCTTGGAACATGTGGTCTTCACCTCACAGCCGGTGGAAAAGAATCAGGATAGGACTCGGGCAGAAATCATGTTCATGGATGTGATTATTAACGTTACTGCAGTATGAAGCAGAGCAGACCCGAGTGTTATGGGAGCTGAGCAAGGCCGCTGGAGCGATTGTTAATGAGATGAACGCAACACACGCCCCGCGAGCAGCGGGACTTTTATTATGCCACAGTCGCCGGCGCCATTTCCGCTTTTCCGGTCATGAGTATGAGGTAACGCAGCTCTGTTTATCATATTAGATACATTTGAGTGTGTTAAAAATGATGTTATGACGTTACTCTGTGCATTCGCTCGGCGGCTGCTAGGACACTTGTTGCACACTGCAGCGAGAGTAAAGCGTTTCTGCTAAATAACACCGGAAACCGAGGGTAACGCAGATATGAAGCAATTGACAATTTTCTCACGTTTTACAAATAGTTGGAAACATTTGGGATATTGTAAGTACTCAACTGAACAAAACATATAACACTGGCCAAGTGGTTTTTGGATATGTTACTGAAATTTTTTTTACATAGTGCACCTTTAAGGGAATAGATTTTTCACTAAAGATTTATATCACAACTGTGGCATATTGTGGTTATAGTTTCTATGTGTAGGATGCTATTTTTCATAAAAGCTATAGATAAAAAAGTTTACATTGGCCTTAGCATGGTAATGAGGAGCCATCAGTGGTCTCTCCTGCAATATTATATATATAATTGAACTGCTAGCAAAAACTTGAGAGAATTGGGTGGGGCTGGAGGGGGCCGCTGCTGCAAATATTTGAGTGGCTCCTACAATTTCACTTCAAACTTTTTATAAAACTTGAGAGCCCTGACATTAATAGGGGTTTATGGGGGTTACCGGGGAAACGGCTGCATTTCTGCTGTTCCATCAGCGCCATCTGCTGTCAGAGAGTGAATGTGCGTTTCATTCAGCGCATCTCCTTCACTCGTTCCGCCATGCACTGCTCATGCGCGTTGGGATTGTTTACATCAGTGCGCATGCCTCTTTGATGCAGCATGATGAGTATTCTTAATGCATTCTAAAAATTGGAATAATTCATAATGAATAAATCACGGTATTTTGAAGTGCCCGCAATAACAATATTGTGCATGTTTATTATCGTGATATATTGTATTACCGTATACCAGCACGTCTATTAGGGATGTAACGATTCACTCGGAGTCGGTTGAAAATCGATACAAATGTGTGATGATTCAAGTCGGTTGAGATGTTAAAAGAATCGTGATACACCGCTGAAACTGTATTCTGTAACCTCGCTTTACAAGCACGATAGCAACGAGCTAGTTGCTAGCGCAAAGACGTACATAAGTTGAGCATGAGTGCGCCTGTGTGTACGCACCGTCAAACAGAAGCATGGCAATAACAAGCGCGTAGTTTACGTTGACTCATTCAAATCGGAGGTGTGACGGCATTTTGACTTTCCAAAGACTAACAGTCACCACAGTGAGAGCCTCCAGTCACCTCCGTCTGTATGTAAAAGATAATAGGCCAAACCACTGACCGGCGGATTTGCAGCCCCACACACGGCGTTGAGGGCTTTTTCATGGCAAAAGTTACGAGGCTGTTTTCTAACAGTTATTGCTGTTGCTGTTGGTTATTGATGCTGTTGTTGGTTATTGATGCTGCTGTTGGTTATTGATGCTGCTGTTGGTTATTGCTGTTGCTGCTGTTATTGACGCTGCTGTTGGTTATTGATGCTGCCGTTGGTTATTGATGCTGCTGTTGTTATTGATTCTGCTGCTGCTGTTGGTTATTGCTGCTGTTGGTTATTGCTGCTGCTGTTATTGATACTGCTGTTGATTATTGCTGCTGCTGTTATTTCTGCTGCTGCTGTTATTGATGCTGCTGCTGGTTATTGCTGCTGCTGTTATTGATGCTGCTGTTGTTATTGATGCTGTCCTTGGTTATTGCTGTTATTTCTGCTGCTGCTGTTATTGATGCTGCTGTTGGTTATTGCTGCTGCTTTTATTGATACTGCTGCTGCTATTGATGCTGCTGTTGGTTGTTGCTGCTGCTGTTGTTATTGATTCTGCTGCTGCTGTTATTGCTGCTGCTGTTGGTTATTGCTGCTGCTGTTATTGATACTGATGTTGGTTATTGCTGCTGCTGTTATTTCTGCTGCTGCTGTTATTGATGCTGCTGCTGATTATTGCTGCTGCTGTTATTTCTGCTGCTGCTGTTATTGATGCTGCTGTTGGTTATTGCTGTTGCTGCTGTTATTGATGCTGCTGCTGTTATTGATGCTGCTGTTGGTTATTGATGCTGCTGCTGTTATTGATGCTGTCGTTGGTTATTGCTGCTGCTTTTATTGATACTGCTGCTATTTCTGCTGCTGCTGTTATTTATGCTGCTGTTGGTTATTGCTGCTGCTGTTATTGATGCTGCTGCTTTTATTGATACTGCTGCTGCTATTGATACTGCTGTTATTGATGCTGCTGCTTTTATTGATGCTGCTGTTGGTTATTGCTGCTGCTGTTATTGATGCTGCTGCTGGTTATTGCTGCTGCTGTTATTTCTGCTGCTGCTGTTATTGATGCTGCTGTTGGTTATTGCTGTTGCTGCTGTTATTGATGCTGCTGCTGTTATTGATGCTGCTGTTGGTTATTGATGCGGCTGCTGTTATTGATGCTGTCGTTGGTTATTGCTGCTGCTTTTATTGATACTGCTGCTGTTATTTCTGCTGCTGCTGTTATTGATGCTGCTGTTGGTTATTGCTGCTGCTGTTATTGATGCTGCTGCTTTTATTGATACTGCTGCTGCTATTGATGCTGCTGCTGCTGTTATTGATACTGCTGTTATTGATGCTGCTGCTTTTATTGATGCTGCTGTTGGTTATTGCTGCTGCTGTTATTGATGCTGCCGTTGGTTATTGATGCTGCTGTTATTAATGCTGCTATTGGTTATTGCTGCTGCCACTGTTATTGCTGCTGCCGCTGCCACTGTTATTGCTGCTGCCGTTGGTTATTGCTACTGCTGTTATTGCTGCTGCTGTTATTTATGCTGCAGTTATTTATGCTGCCGTTATTGATCCTGCTATTGGTTATTGCTGCTAGTGTTATTGTTGCTGCTGCTGCCGTTTGTTATTGCTATTGCTGTTGGTTATTGCTACTGCTGTTATTGCTGCTGCGGCTGTACAATATACACTCACCTAAAGGATTATTAGGAACACCATACTAATACTGTGTTTGACCCCCTTTCGCCTTCAGAACTGCCTTAATTCTATGTGGCATTGATTCAACAAGGTGCTGAAAGCATTCTTTAGAAATGTTGGCCCATATTGATAGGATAGCATCTTGCAGTTGATGGAGATTTGTGGGATGCACATCCAGGGAACGAAGCTCCCGTTCCACCACATCCCAAAGATTCTCTATTGGGTTGAGATCTGGTGACTGTGGGGGCCATTTTAGTACAGTGAACTCATTGTCATGTTCAAGAAACCAATTTGAAATGATTCGAGCTTTGTGACATGGTGCATTATCCTGCTGGAAGTAGCTATCAGAGGATGGGTACATAGTGGTCATAAAGGGATGGACATGGTCAGAAACAATGCTCAGGTAGGCCGTGGCATTTAAACGATGCCCAATTGGCACTAAGGGGCCTAAAGTGTACCAAGAAAACATCCCCCACACCATTACACCACCACCACCAGCCTGCACAGTGGTAACAAGGCATGATGGATCCATGTTCTCATTCTGTTTACGCCAAATTCTGACTCTACCATCTGAATGTCTCAACAGAAATCGAGACTCATCAGACCAGGCAACATTTTTCCAGTCTTCAACCGTCCAATTTTGGTGAGCTATTCCTATTTTCTATTTCCTATTTGTAGTGGAGATGAGTGGTACCCGGTGGGGTCTTCTGCTGTTGTAGCCCATCCGCCTCAAGGTTGTGCGTGTTGTGGCTTCACAAATGCTTTGCTGCATACCTCGGTTGTAACGAGTGGTTATTTCAGTCAAAGTTGCTCTTCTATCAGCTTGAATCAGTCGGCCCATTCTCCTCTGACCTCTAGCATCAACAAGGCATTTCGCCCACAGGACTGCCGCATACTGGATGTTTTTCCCTTTTCACACCATTCTTTGTAAACTCTAGAAATGGTTGTGCGTGAAAATCCCAGTAACTGAGCAGATTGTGAAATACTCAGACCGGCCCGTCTGGCACCAACAACCATGCCACGCTCAAAATTGCTTAAATCACCTTTCTTTCCCATTCTGACATTCAGTTTGGAGTTCAGGAGATTGTCTTGACCAGGACCACACCCCTAAAAGCATTGAAGCAACTGCCATGTGATTGGTTGATTAGATAATTGCATTGAGAAATTGAACAGGTGTTCCTAATAATCCTTTAGGTGAGTGTATCATACAAGAATTACCCATAGCAGATCTATAGAGGTGGAGCTGGGGAAGGTGGAGGGTTTTCTGAAAATGTGCTGCAAATGCAACAATACATGCTGACCAAGTATTTGAAGGTTGAGCAGCAAGCTCATTGGCTGCTGATACAGTAGGAACCAATCAGCTCTGCCCTATAGAGAATTATTTGATTGCAAGCAGATTGAGTTAAGTACAGCCTGCACCATCTAGAGTTTCATGACAGAACTTTGTATTTATTAGTCACAAATATTAATTTATTAAAAATTAATTATTTAATTACTTAAATTATTATACTCATTTTAAAATTATTTTAAATATAAAAAAAAAATTGACCACAGAATGTTGTGATTTAACAAATCATATTCCCGACAGGCGAATAAAATAATTCAGTAGATTATTTCTGTCAGAGGAATGACAATTTACACGTTCATACAAAAGTACAGAAATAGAGGATTTATATGACCAGAAGTGATCCTGAAGAAATACAACGAGAGAGAGTGATGATAATAGTGACAACACAAAGGAATGCTGTGGGTGAGCGGACGGAGAAATGAAATATCTGCTCATGTAAACGGTCGTTTTCTATGTCTGTCTGTCTCTTCCAGTGGGGACGGCGTCAGTCCTGAGCCTGTTTGTGTCTCTCATTCTCAATAGTGTATTGTGGTGAGAGAGAGAGACAGACGCTCGTCCTTGGTGCCCAGGCTCCAGCGCTGGTGGGTGGGAGAGACAAAGAGGAGGTTCTGGCTCCAGTCAGCCTTCATTCACAATTAAACACCACACACACAACAATCTGCTGTGGCCCAGAAACATACTTTACAAAATATGCAGACGGATCCAAATGCCGCTTATCCAATCAGATTTCAGAGCAGGAAATATTTGTTTTATGACGAATGTTTTGGAACACAGACTGTAACCCGCAATGCAATCAAATCAACCTCTCATTTCTGTGTGATGCAAGAGCTAGTATTTCTGATTGAATTTCAAACATTTTACACACAATTTTATAAAAAGTATACAAAAATAAAATTATATCATGTAATAAGGAACATTTCATAGAGATTTAATTCAGCAAGTGGCGTTAATTTAAAAAGAACACTAACACATCTAGCATAATTAAAATAATTGTTTTAATATGAAATAAAATAATAATAATAAAATAGCAATGCATATTGAAGTATATTATTATTATTATTATTATTATTATTATTATTATTATTATTATTAAATACAATATTTTTTATTTTATTGTCTTTTATTTAGTTTTTATTTTAATCTAAAATAATTATTATTACAATAACAATTATTTTGATTATTGACCAAAAAATATAAAATAAAAATAATTTTTATTTACTTAAACTCTAGATAGTATAAACACGTATAGCCTAATTAAAATAATTTATTTTAATATGAAATAAAATACGTATATATTAAAAATACTTATCAAATAAATAATAATTTTTAAATAATTTATTGTAATATAAAATAAACAATAATAAAACTTTAAATATTTGAATATTTAAATCTGAGAAAATTAACTTGAAGCCACTTGCTGATTTGAACATGCATCGTGATGAGGTCCTTTGTCACAATTACAGCAAACTACTGTTTGAAAAGCTTTTCACATACTTAGTAAATATTTGTAAGAAAAAAAGTAGTCGGTAAGGGTATACTATATATATTGTGACGTACACTATTCCAAACACTGGCTGTAAATAGGTGATGAGCAGCGTTTGGAAAAGATAAAAAATAACTTTGAGACTGTTTAAGTTAGTGATGTTGAAGGCTGATGCTGTTTCCTCATCCCAGTCTGTCAGACAGACAGAACACACACACTGAGTGGGAAATGTGAACAGCGGCATGCTGACAGCGCTCACCGCCACGCCGTTTCTAGGAGACAGGAAGCTGTTATTCACAGCATGTCAATTCATGCGGTCGTGCTCCTGCCCGCACCACATTCACACGGCATGAGTGTGTCTGTGTGTGTGAAGGATTATCATATCATCTATAACTGACAGTTTGATTAAAAAAGTTAAGTTGAGGAGAAACTATTATTAATTCTGTCATCGTTTACTCACCCTCACGTCTTTCTTTTCTAGAACAAAAACAGAGATGTTTAGCAGGATTGTCACAGCTCACAATGAAAGCATTTAGTGACAATAGCCTGCCAAACTCCCAAAAAAGAACAAAACAACACCATAAACTTCAGGAACAGAATCTAATGTAGGCTATTGGTTATTTGTTGAAAATCTCAAAGGAATAGCAGCAAAAAAGCAGTGTTTAACTAAATATGTATTTCTCTACGCATAAGAACACATTAAAACCATAAGGACTTCTGGGAATTAATTATAAATTAAATGAATATTATGATGAATAATGAAACAATTAAACTTATTTTTTTCGTTACTAGGTTCGTTGAGATGTCCCATCCGAACAAATCGATTCACAAAAAAATGACAGAAATTTCTTTTTTTTTGTGTGAACTGTCTCTTTAACTCCAGGATTGCAGCGGTCCGTTTCTCTTTTCAATACCACATGCCATATCAAAGTTACTGTTAACTGAAACTAAAACTATTAAAACAATTAAATAATTCTGAGACAAAAAGATATTAAATGGAAAAATGTAAACAAAAACTAATGTTGCCTGGGCAGATGAATGAAATAAGTTTGAAGTAGGCATACAAAAAATTATTAAAAAGTAAAACTGAATATAAATTAAATATAAAAAAATCTTTCTACAGGAAGGGACATAGAGTTGCTGCAAACGTTTGCATCACACTGGTTCCCTTGGAAAAAAAAAACGTATTTTTCCATAGACTTTTTCAATTATTGCAAAAAAAAAATAAGCTCTGTGATCAACAAAAGTTTGATACTTGCATGTTTTGTCCAAGATAATTTTCACAAATTAGCACCACTTGAATTTTGAAACCTTGGAAGCAATCGACAGAAATAAAAACTAACCTTAGGCTATAAATGACCTACACTAGTCACCACCACCAACTCTTTCAGTTTTCATAAAAAAACAAAAAAAAAAACATTTTCCCTGAAAGTGTGAATGGTTTGCAAAAGTGCTGTTATAAACACAATTAAAGCTGCAAGCAGTGATGAAAGGGCCCTCGCACCCAAGCCACCGCCATTGGCTTCAGGAAAACGGAGCACGGTGGGCAATATGCATTTAAGTATATAAAAATAGAAGGACTTGCGTCAGTCATTTGTATTTGCCACATGTAGATGTCTTCAGGCCAGGGCACTTATCAAACATGTTGCCAGTGCGTGGCACTTTGACTGTAACTGAATATCGTCATTTAGATATGTTCAGGGCAGGACTCTTCTCAAACATGTGAAGTCCTGGGCAGATCGGACATTGTATGCCTGAGCTTCAACAACTTTGTGCCTACATTAGCCACTTAGCCAAGTGTTGCATGATTTAATGTGTTTCTAGCATGTTTGGTCATACATGACATATTTAAATGTGTTTCTGGAAATGAATTACAGTGTTAAAGCATGCCATTTCCTGTTGCCAGCAGGTGGCGCCATGACTGTAACTGAATATTGGCATGTAGGCCAGGAATGTTATCAAACATGTGAAATTTGGGGCAGATCGGACATTATATGCCTGAGTTACAACAACTTCCTGTTTCATGGCGAAACATTGAACTTTGTCAGGCCGCCACAAACACGCCCTTCAGCGGAAACTCAAGATCTTCGCAATTTAATGTCGCAAAGGCCTTTAGATTAGACTGGCCAAATATGATGTTTATCTGATAAAATCTATAGGAGGAGTTTGTTAAAGTACAACGTCTGGAAATGGCAAAAACTTTCCTGTTGGGTTTTCAGATTTTGCTCCCAGGGACTTTTTTGTAGGTATTGGGCTATTACATGTGTGTACCGAATTTCATACTTGTATGTGAAACATACCACAAACGGTGCTTAATTGAAATTTTGTAGGTGACGCTATTGAGTAGGACTGCAACAACTAATCGATATAATCGATAATGAAAATCATCGATAACGATTCTCATTATCGATTAGTCGGGTCTGCTCTCTGTACGCAAAGCTTCCACCAGTTGATCCAAGCGCCCAAAACATGAGAACTGTTTATTTTAAGCTTCAAGCGAATGCATTAGCGTTTAACATACCCTGCCATACACTTGGTGTGTGTGTGTGTGTGTGTACGTCCTCGTACACGTCCGTGTACGTGTGTGTAGCGCAAAACGTTCATTTTACAGGTTATATCCACTGATCTATATAGAGAACAGTTATATCCTCATCTGTAAATGCTACAAATTCACGCAATTATTTCCATTTTGCATGACAGTCTGTGTTAAACTTCAAACATCACTGAACGAGCGCATCAAACAGACAGAACGCAGTCGAGACTGAGGGAGACAATCAAATATCTGCTGTTGGACGCAAAATGTAGTTTTAAAAGTCAACATGTAATTCAAGTACTTCATAGAGTAGTAACTGTAAAGGGACAACAGCGTGTAATTTGAATATAAATGTAAGACGTTTCTAAAGGATAAAGAAATGACAGTAACAGTTACGAGAGAGAGAGAGAGAGAGAGAGAGAGAGAGAGAGAGAGAGAGAGAGAGAGAGAGAGAGAGAGAGAGAGAGAGAGAGAGAGAGAGAGAGAGAGAGAGAGAGAGAGAGAGAGAGAGAGAGAGAGAGAGAGAGAGAGAGAGAGAGAGAGAGAGAGAGAGAGAGAGAGAGAGAGAGAGAGAGAGAGAGAGAGAGAGAGAGAGAGAGAGAGAGAGAATGTTCCTCTTATCTGGTAACAGATCTGTGTTTTTGTTTTTCTTTAATATCATCGAAAAAAATCGAAAAAAATAATCGGCCAACTAATCGAGTATCAAAATAATCGTTAGTTGCAGCCCTACTATCGAGCCTTTTTGCCACACCAAATTCTGAAACCCATATCAGATGTACATTTTTGCCACTTATGACACATGCAAAGTTTCATGAGTTTTCAAGCATGTTTAGGTCCTCAAAAATGCTAATTATTTCGTAGAAGTAGTATATAGACCAAGCAATTCCAATTGGGTCCTCACACCATTTAACAAGGCTAGTGAGTAGATGAGTTTACAGGATGTTTGACTCTTTCCCTGCCATTGAAGGAATTTTCCAGCTTTCTGTGTTTTCACTGTTATACGATAGGGTCGCTATTACACAACTTCTGAAAGCGTCTCCGGATCAAAAAACACAGGCGACAAAGGAGCAGAAACAAGTGATTAAAAGTGTTGCTTATGCAGGTTGTGGTCTTTGAAAAAACAAACAAAAAAAAAAATTTTTTTTTTAGGAAACCCACATTCAAGTGTTGTTTAAAAAACAAAAGCATGAAGAGAGAATAAGTGTTTTTTTTTTCTTTGTTCTTTTTTTTGTAATGTATGTTCAGATATTCATACAACAAAATATTCCATGAAAGTTTTGTGAAAATTATCAAAAATGCTGGCGGTGGCTGGCAACCGCTGGCAGGGAGAGAGTTAATGTCCGCTGTAGTCCCATTTAGCCACTTGTTTGCAACCGACTTTTTCAAGACACGTACAAGCTTTAAATAATCATGAGTGAGCGAGGCATTACTGGTTGTAGAAAGAAATGTGAAAATATATTGAGCTTGTGTTCACCACAGACCTTATTTCAGGCTTTGGACCAAAATCCCATTTTTAAATGACCTTGGAACAATGGAACCAAAAGTGTAAATGGAAACTCAATTCCGGGTTTTGGCCTACAAAACTACGCCATCCCTACATCTATCTATACACTAGACAAGATAAATGTATTTTGGAGTCTTTACAGTCTCTCTCTGCGGGTGTCTGTCTCTTTTTCTCTCCTTACGAATGTGTGAGACAGAAAAAAAACATATTTTAACAGTCTGTTAGTGAGACACACCAGAGGTGTGAAAACCTCCTGATTAAGCGGTGTCTGAAACTGCTGTAAAAAAAGAGGAAGAATAACTGTGAATTATTATTATTATTATTATTATTATTATTATTATTATTATTATTATTATCAGCAGCAGCACCATCTGAGTTGGATGCGTCCTGATCACCATCGCTGCATCCGAAATCGAATACTTACCTACTAAAATGCAAAAAACAGCACACCAACAGAGTAGCATGTCTGAATGTATAGTATTTGAAAAACAGTAGGCAAAAAGTTCCCAGATGACCTACATCTTCCGCTGAGAATCTGAAGTGTGCATTCGCTGGACACTTAACTATCCCATGAGGCCATGGGAGATAATTCATGGATGGCAATGACGCGACGTAACTGACGATGCAACGTCTGAATTTCATTCATACTACCCATATTCATACTATATTTTTAACAATCACAAAGTTAAAATTCAAATGTAGTACCTACTCAGACAGTAAGTGATTGAGGACACAGCACATGACTCTGTGGTTCTGTGTATTGCAATGCAGTTGCTAGGGTTTCAGGGTGTGTGTTCATCGTCTGGGTGTCTGTTAGGTGTTTTCTTACAGTTTGTCCTCAAATTTCTAGGTGGCTCAGGTCAATCCTTCATTGTGCACGCTTCAAAAAAATATTTTATTACTTAGTATTTTTGTCTTGTTTTCCAGTACAAATATCTAAACATTCTTAAACCGAAGATGCATTTACTTGAGAACCAAAATTATTTAAGATAAGTCTTGTTTTCTAAACAACACATCAAATTAAAGGAGACCTACTTGTATTTATACCCCTTTTTACAAGATGTAATAGTCTCCAGTGTCCCCAGAATGTTTCTGTGAAGTTTCAGCTCAAAATTAGGGCTGTGCAATATGGACAAAATAATCATATTGCGTTTTTTTTTTTTTTATGAATATTGCAATTGCGATTTTATTTGCGATTTTGGCAATTGTTTTTGCTTTTTCAAACATGCTACATTCTATATGTATTCAGTGCACAAGAAGTGCATAACAATACTGTACATATTAACAGCTTTATAAACAAAATTTTAATAAATTGTGTCTTAAAAACAGACTTTAAATAAATTAATGTTAACTAACCTAAACTCCAGTCAAAACAATAAATAAAAACAGAATTCAAAACAAAAAAATAGATTGCCCTCTTAAAGGTTTTTTGCAAGAAAAACCAGCATGTCCACCATTTCTGGTGCTATTTGTTAATAATTAGTTAATGCATTGGCTAAAATGAATTAACAATGAACAATACTAATACAGCATTTATTAATGTTAGTTCATGTTAATTTTAGCATTTACTAATACATTATTCAAATCAAACGTTGTCACTGTTAACATTAGTTAATGCACCATGTATTGTACAGTTATTCATGTTAGTTCATGGTGCATTAACTAATGTTAACGGTGACAACGGCAATTTATTTGAGCCCTTTTGATTTTCTCATAAGGCGTGACGCTTGTAAATGCTTGAACGATGGATACATGTTCAGTTGTTCAGGCTGGCTTTGAGGTGTTTTGATTGACTTGACATGCATTGATTATACAGTTTGTATGGGGCTGTTTTAAGTGTTGGAACAGGTTTGTAGAATTGTCCTGTTTCGTTGCAATCATTTCACAGGTCTTGCAAATTACCTTGCTCTGTGACACACCCTCTCTCCTGAATCCAAAATACCCCCAAACGACTGATGTTGAATTCTTCTTTGGCACCAAATAATTATTCTGACCTGACCTTTCCTCCCGTTCGCTTATTCTGTTCTCCCGCTCAGCTTCGTCATAATTTGCACGCTGCTGAGTAAGCTCTGATTGGTTAACATCTTAAATGTGCGCACAAGGACGTAAATATATATCAATTAATTAATAAATAAAATCGCATTTAGGAATCGCATGTGCTCAAATCACAATTGTTTTGTGATTGCGATTAATTATACAGCCCTAATCAAAATACCCCGCATATCATGTATTATACCATGTTGTAAATGCCCATTATTGAGGTGAAGCAAAAAACGCTATTTTCGTGCATGTATTTTTTTAATGCAAATGAGCTGCTGCTCCCCGCCCCCTTTCCAGAAGAGGGCCTCTGATACTCTGCCAAAAACTAAAACATTGGTTTTGATTATCATCTCTATCGCAGCCACGCTCACGTGACATTGCAGTTCTTTAAGTTTATTATCTGCATGCGTTTTAAATCCATATCGGATTAAACTTCTGATAGATGGTTTTCTGAGCACACTCTTTCATGTCTTATTGCGCTTAAACTGTCAAACACACACACACAAGGTTATGTCAAAAACACACAAAGTTCACACAAACACAGTCGGTTATGTCTGTGAATGTAAACAGCGAGTAAAGGAATCACATGTGTATATTAGATCTGTGTATTAAAGTGACAGCAGCGTAATATACAGTAACTACTGCTATATATGCTGCTAATATGAAACGACAAAAGAAAAACAGAAAATCATTCACTGCTCTTGACTGAATAACATTTAGTAGCTTTATTAAGAACACATTTCTTACTTGAATTCTGCTGTTAAAAGCTCTGGTGAGGAGATAAACATGGCGGACTGTGTACCGCTCACTGAGGGGAGGAGTCTATGCTAATAGGGCGGAGTCCGTCAGCAGTCGTGGGTGGGGCCTAAGCATTTGTGTTGTCTCATTGCATAGAAACTGCAAACGGCAGTGAGACACTGCTTATGATTTATGGGGATTAAAAAAAAGGAGTGGGGGATTTTTACTATTATAGGGTGGTTGTGTACACACACTGCCAACACATTTGTTCAAACACCATGTAAAAGTGAATTTTGCATAATAGGTCCCCTTTAAGTTAGTTTATGCTTAAAACAAGAAAAAAAATCTGAGAGTGGGGTCAGAAAAACAAACTTTAGATTATTTTTTAACCTGTTTTATGGTCCAGCTGGTTAAAATCGTGCATCTGATCACTCAGTAAAGTAACAGCACACATCTGCTCAAACACTGCAGGACGCACACACTGAACGTTAGAGATTAATCACGTCAATAACACGAAATATGAGGAATAGTGGTTCTCAAACATCTCTAATTACTGTCATGGTAGCAGATCTCCACTTATGATTTGTAAGCTAATAATGTCACTTATTTTGTACAAAATCCTGATAAAATCCACCATCAAAGACTCAAAACTCGGACAGAAACCACAGTGATGGCGGAGGCAAATAATTCTGCCGTTCACACAAACACACACCTGTGTGTGTAATAACTGACAGCCGGCCAAATCAAACCAGCTCTTGAACAAGGGGGTTCGTTGTAGAACTGATCATGTGACTGCGGTGTTGGGTTCAAACTTTCATGTGGAGCTGCTTTAAACATGCACACACACACACGCAAACACACACGTTCACTCATCGAGACATATGCCACCTCGCAAATCAATGACCTGTGTGTATGTGTGTGGAGCTGGAGATGTTTTGAGAACCTCCTGACCGGCATGAAAACCTGCGCGCTCGGCTAAAGGGACGCGGCTGCCATTTCTTCAGTGAGCATGTGCAAATGAGAGCTCGGGTCAGCCAACAGAGAACTTAAAGAAATATTCTGGGTTACTTTCAATCTAATTTCTGTGCACTGCATCTGTGGCATACTGTCAATTACTGTCAAGTACTTTACATACATCATTACATTAATGTATGTGCCAGATGCTTTTATTTGCAGTGCCTTCAGTTTAAACATTTTATCAGTTCATGCATTCCCTGAGAATTTAACCCATAACCTTGCACTCAGAGCCGTGTTTCCAGAAAAGAACGACATGCTGCTTCGGTCACTGTAGAGCGAAGCAGGGGTCAAACCCTCAGCCTGTCAACAGAGTTCATGTTGCCTAGCAACAGGGGCACACTCCCAGGATAGTTGCCGCGGTGACAGTTGCTAGACAGGAGCATGAGCTTAGCAACAAAGACATCAGGTGCTACTGCCTGCTGCTCATGAGCTGACACCTTAACCACATGCCGACACACTCTGTGGAGTGGGAGTGTGTGTAACACAACACTGAAGAGACAAACACATTCTCTTGCAGAGACAAAACAGACTGAGATAGATAGACAGACAGACAAGACAGATAGCTATAGATGCACTATATTGCCAAAAGTATTGGGACACCCCTCCAAATCATTGAATTCAGGTTCCAATCACTTCCATGGCCACAGGTGTATAAAATCAAGCACTAGACATGCAGACGCTTCTACAAACATTTGTGAAAGAATGGGTCGCTCTCAGGAGCTCAGAGAATTCAAGCGTGGTACCGTGATAGGTTACCACCTGTGCAATAAGTCCATTCGTGAAATTTCCTCACTACTAAATATTCCACGGTCAACTGTTAGTGGTATTATAACAAAGTGGAAGCAATTGAGAACAACAGCAACTCAGCCACGAAGTGTTAGGCCACGTAAAATCACAGAGCGGGGTCAGCGCAGACTGAGGTGTTCAATAGCTACAGACCTCCAAACTTTGTGTGGCCTTCAGATTAGCTCAAGAACAGTGCATAGAGAGCTTCATGGAATGGGTTTCCATGGCCGAGCAGCTCATCCAAGCCTTACATCACCAAGTGCAATGCAAAGCATCAGATGCAGTGGTGTAAAGCACGCCGCCACTGGACTCTAGAGCAGTGGAGATGTGTTCTCTGGAGTAACCAATCACGCTTCTCTGTCTGGCAATCCGATGGACGAGTCTGGGTTTGGCGATTGCCAGGAGAACGGTACTTGCCTGACTGCATTGTGCCAAGTGTAAAGTTTGGTGGAGGGGGGATTATGGTGTGGGGTTGTTTTTCAGGGGTTGGGCTTGGCCCCTTAGTTCCAGTGAAAGGAACTCTTAATGCTTCAGTATACCATTTTGGACAATTTCATGCTCCCAACTTTGTGGGAACAGTTTGCGGATGGCCCCTTCCTGTTCCAACATGACTGCGCACCAGTGCACAAAGCAAGGTCCATAAAGACATGGATGAGCGAGTTTGGTGTGGAGGAACTTGACTGGCCTGCACAGAGTCCTGACCTCAACCCGATAGAACACCTTTGGGATGAATTAGAGCAGAGACTGTGAGCCAGGCCTTCTCGTCCAACATCAGTGCCTGACCTCACAAATGCACCTCTAGAAGAATGGTCAAAAATTCCCATAAACACACTCCTAAACTTTGTGGAAAGCCTTCCCAGAAGAGTTGAAGCTGTTATAGGTGCAAAGGGTGGGCCAACTCCATATTAAACCCTACGGATTAAGAATGGGATGTCATTAAAGTTCATGTGCATGTAAAGGCAGGCATCCCAAAACTTTTGGCAATATAGTGTAGATAGATTGATTGATAGAACAAAAGATAGACAGACAGATAGAAAGATAGAATAACAGACAGATAGATGAATGGACAGACAGAGACAGATAGATAATGTCATTTATATTGCAAGTTTGTATATGCACAACTCAAAATGTGATTTGACTACACTACATACTTTACTACAGCATGCCTTCAGAAGACTAGCAGTAAAGCACACAAGTCATACAGGAGAATTTTGTGGTGTTTTTATTTCTTTTTGAAGCTTTACAGATCACTTCATGCTTTCATTTTATGGAAAAGAGCAGTGTGAACATCTTTTGTATTCTACAAAAAACAGAAAGTCAAATTTGGAACAACATGAGTGTGAGTAAATTTATTTTTTGGGAGAACTACAAACATTTTCTCACTCTCTATCCTCTATCCAGATATCCGAGCGCTCAGATTAACCTATATAGCAATCGCTCTTACACGAGTCTTCCCTCTGCAGGCTAAAGAAAAACCCCTCTTTGAGTTCCTCCCTGGTGAAAATCGCTCCACCGCCTCCTCTGCGCTCCGAGCGGCCGGGCTGTTGCTGTTGGCAGGCAGGCCAGGGAGGATTTGGAAGCGGATCAGGCTTGGCTGGAAATGAAGAGAGGTTTGGGCTTTCAATAAGGAGCCATAGCGGAGACGAGGGGCGGGGGGCTCAAAAGACAAGATGAAAGCGGGAAAAACGGAGCAGAAGAGAGAGAGAGAGAATTCCAGGCTCCAACAGCAATACACTATGTGTCAGAAAAACAGAACCATTAAAGAGTTCATTCAGGAAGTGAACAGGTCATGACATCATTTCCCTCGCTGGCAGGGGCAGGATGTGGGCCGATGGTTGTACAGTTCCTCCAGAGAGAGAGAGAGAGAGAGAGAGAGAGAAAGAAATATTATTCACAAACAGAACATATTTGAGTTGCATATTTGAACACTAAGTATTAAAGCGGCGTTTGTGCAGACATGAATGATTTCTCAAATCACGTGTGTTGTTGAGCAGAGGTATGCTGCTGCTAAGTGATCAGATGCCGCTTTTAAACTGCTGGACCAGAAAAAAATCCCACAGGATTCAAGCCATATCTAAAGATATGAGATTTTATTCACACCAGACAGGAAGAAAACACTTAAAAACCACATAGTGATGCATCCAAAACATTTTAGCAATTGCAACACAATGAAAAACACCCAGGACACCTTTGCAAGTGCATTGCAACACCCAGCCATCATCACTCAAAAAAGCTAGCAGTGTGGTGGCTTAACTTTAAACAGATTAAATATGACGCTTGATGTGTGCAGAAAAAACAAGATAAATATAACGTGTTACCCGTGCTGGCAAAATTAGTCACAATGATTTGAAATTTTCAACAATTATTTATTTTCAATCACAAACCCTTCAAAATGATGTATGGTTTGTTTGAATCGGATTAAAAAAGCAAAGTTAATTTTGAGAAAAATCAAGTTTCTGAAGGTTCTAAAACAAAAAGTATTATGCAATCACATTTGGACATTTCATAAAGTATTCTTTAAAATTAAGTCAAGAACCCTAGGGTTCTATAAAGAACCCAATTGAACCTTTTATTCTCTCACACCAAAGATATGAGAACTATAACGATAAAGATATAGTTCTAAAAATCATTCATAACAACTATAACGATAACGGCACAGAGGAACCATGTCATTGGAATCATTGGATTTTTTTTCCAGCTGATGAACATTAAAAACATTGACAGCCAATCAGAATCCATCCTGCTTTAAAGGGGGGCATATTATGCCCCTTTTAACAAGATGTAATATAAATCTCTGGTGTCCCCAGAATGTGTGTAAAGTTTCAGCTCAAAATACCCCACAGATCATTATAGCTTGTCAAATTTTCCCCTATTTGGGTGTGGGCAAAAACGTGCTGTTTTTGTGTCCCTTTAAATGCAAATGAGCTGCTGCTCCCCGCTGAGCTTCAGATACTCCGTCAACAACAAAATAGGTGAATCTGACTCAGCCAAAATGTCAGAAATAAGCAGTTTTGGAGTGCAGCCAGCCTTGCATGTTTGAACCGGAGTCGGACACAGATGAGAGACTGCAACTTGCAGCTTTTAGACTGCACCTGGACGTTTCTGAATGGTTAGTGGATACATTTATGTAACGTTAAGTTGATTCAACTCATCGACTAGCATGTACCGTCATGGTAATCTATAAATTGTTGTATAGGTGCTTGTGTGGGAATGTAAAAAAAGTCACCTGACTATACAATGCATAATAAATGTGCGTTTATGAATTAAGCAGACGGTGAGCGTTTTCGGGATAAAACTAACAAACTCTAGTCTCTGTGAATACAGTCAGAGACTATGGTAACTTTAGCCATATTAGCCATACAGCATTCTAGAAAGCTTTGCAAACATTCACGAAATATGAAGTGCCATCCTTACTTGTTCTGGATATGAAGGTAGAGCATGAAGTGTTGGTATTGACCCATCCTTCAGAAACAACTTTTTAGCAAATCCAGCGCTGTACTGACCCTCATTGGTGAAGCAGTCATGCGTAAAATGATTTGCGCAACTGTATATCATTTTACCAACATTCTTCAGCACATTTCCTTCAAAAAAGGAAATTCATTCATGCTGTCCTCAGTGGCTCGGATGCCAGGAGTCTATGGAGACTCGTATGTTTGTTGGTACATCCAACAACAGAACATTTGTAATGTTTTTGGCGCAGATAGTGAAATTAGGGCTGCAACTAACAATTATTTTGATAATCAATTAGTTTGCAGATTATTTTTTCGATTAATCGGATAAAGGGCCCTTTTTTTTTTATTGACATAACACACTATTCCCCATCCTGCCCATTGCTGTCCTTCAAACAAATGTGTCAGCCGAGTGCTATGAAAACATACATAGTGAATGTATCTACCATTACAAACATTACATGTTGACTTTTAAAACAAAATTTTGCGTCCAACAGCAGATATTTCAGCTAAATGAATGTTTTTGCGCTGAATGTCTCCCTCAGTCTCGACTGCGTTCTGTCTGTTTGATGCGCTCGTTCAGTGAAGTTTGAAGTTTAACACAGACTGTCAGGACGCGCTTTCATGCAAAATGGAAATACTCGTGTGAATTAGTAGCATTTACAGATGAGGATATAACTGTTTTCTATATAGATCAGTGGATATAACCTGTAAAATGAACGTTTCGCGCTGAGGACATACACACACACACCAAGTGCATGGCAGGATATGTTAAACGCTGATGCATTTGCTTGAAGCTTAAAATAAACAGTTCTCATGTTTTGGGCCTTTCCTGCATCAGCTCACTCTGTTTCCACTCCACTATTTCTAGATGCACATTTTGTCCATAAAATGCATTATTCAGTGCTGTAATTTGGCGCAACTGGTGGAAGCTTTGCGTACAGCGAGCAGACCCGACTAATCGATAATGAGAATAGTTATTGATGATTTTCATTATCGATTATTATCGACTTTATCGATTAGTTGTTGCAGCCCTAATTGTAATACTGGAGAGCTGATACAGCGAGTAAACAGAAATGGCGTCTCTGTGCTTCTCAGGGGTGTGTCTAAAAGGGCAGATCATCAACAGTCATGGGCGGGGCTTCCCTACTCTTACATAGGAGTAGGGGGAAAACTGGAACAGCGCCTTATGAGAGATTGATAATGATTGATAGAGATTATAAAAAAGTATTGGGTTGGTTTTTACCATTTATAGGCTGTTTTTTTTACACTGTGGACACACATCTGTGTTCAAAAGGGAATTTTGCATAATAGGTTCCCTTTAAAGAGCTCGAGCATTTAAAGTGGCAGACAACAGAACTAGAACTGAACAGTAGTAGTTATCGTTATAGGTTTGAACAGGCCGTAACAAATGCAGAACAAAAACATGCAAAAGTGTGAACATTTTTAGCATGCTAGCTATGAAATCAGCCTTAAGAGATGGAAATGACACTTGTTGGTGTTGGATGAGAGTCTAGCTGGGTTTTCCAAATTGAAGATGAACTGTCCCTTTAAGAATCTGAAGTCATACACTGGCAGGCATCTCCACATGCAAACAATGAGTTTGACTGTCAGTCACACACACTTTCTCTCTGCAGGTAGCTGATGTCTGCCGTCCTGCACAGCTGTCAGATTGCTGCGTTTGAATCCATGTGGCAGCTGCAGCAAGCGCCCAGCTGTGTGTGTGTGGAGCCAAATGCTCCTTTGTCATCTCTAAACAATAGAAACAATAGGGCAACACACTCACCCCGGACATGGCAATTAATCACACAAACAGAGCAGGGGGTGTAATGGAGATGATGATGATGAAGGGGGTGTAGAAGAAAACAAAAGGGCTGCTGGACGTTAATAAAGACAGCATGTTACAGTCAGGATCTGTTTCTGATAATATTTATTAATACTTTGAATTAGCTTTTATTTTCCAGGTTTCAGTTTAGTCATTTTTATTAGTAATTTCATGATGTAATGTACACAGTCACACGTCAGCTGCTCTATATGTGTTGACATGCATGTACAGGAAGTGCAGGCTGCCTTCCTACTATCCATACTAAATGATGTGCGATGCAAATAGTGCATGAGGTGTCTGGATGGTGTACCAATTCTAGTTGTTTATACACTGTGTACTGAACTGTGCAGTGTATTAAATCTATAAGGTTATTTGGCCATTCAACATCAGAGTCTGAGCCCCTCCCCTCCACTATGTAATTAAAACTGCGACACATTGGCTGCGTCCGAAATCACATACTCTCTCTCAACTAACGATTATTTTGCTAGTCGATTAGTTGGCCGATTATTTTTTCTATTAATCGGATAAAAGCCACTTCTGTTTTGTTTTTATTGACAAAACACACTATTCCACATCCTGCCCAATGCTGTCCTTCAAACAATCATGTCAGCTAACTGCTATGAAAACATACATAGTGAATATATCTTCCCTTACAAAAATTAACCATGGTTTTACAACTAATAAAACAAACAAACAAAAAATACAATAAATAAATAACAGGGTTATTGTGGTTATTCCATGGTAACCAAAATGTAACCATGGTTTTGCTTCAAATCCATAGTTTAATACTTAATAGTAATTGTTACCCCTTTTCCACCAGAATGAACCGGGTGCTAGTTCAGAGCCAGTGCTGGTGCCAGTTCAGAGTTGGTTCGACTGACGAGCCTTCTAAGAACCGGTTTGCCTTTTCACAGGCTAGAGAGCCACTACAGAGCCAAGTCTTACGTCATTGTATACGTCTCATCTTTCTCAGCAACTCTAGCGAGGCAGCGGGAAACACAAACACACCAGGCTTGTTCGAGATACATCTGCGCTGCGCAGACCGATCAGCATATGATATCAAAATACAGCATTGCGTTACTATTGATGCCCATGGCTTTACGATCCTACATTGGCATCAAAACGGATGTAATTTGTTTAGACTGCAATTTACAACCGAGCAGCTATTAGCTCGATTAGCTGCTAATTAAAAAATGGCAGTCACAAGTTTCTGTTTGTCTTGTTGGTCACGGTAACCCCGTTCCCAGCCGCTGACGCAAGCAGTTCTTACTTCTAGACCAGCAATGATTTGGTGCTACTTAAGAACCACTTTTCCTGGTTTGGAACTGGTGCTGGTGTAGAAAGACAAAGAACCGATTTGAAACTAGGCTCTGGCTCCGAACCAGCACCAGCACTGCCTTGGTGGAAAAGGGGTATGTTGTGTGGTTATACAAATGGTAATCAATACACCAAAAAACATGGTTTGACTATAATAAAAACATGGTAAGTATTGGGTATGTCTGTGCTATACATTGTGCAAAAAAGTTACTAAGCAAAAGGACAGTTTAAATCCCTACATTAAAATGATGTTAAAGGAAAATATGCATGGTGCAATAATAGAGGCTTTTGCACAGGGTAGTTCTAGGAACTTGGAGAACTAAAGGTTCCTATAGGAACATTTTTCTGGTTGCATTTGCACCAACAGTAGGAACTCTGAAGTGACGCAAGTCGTGCTTGTTGTTTTGACTTTTATTTTGACGGTGCTGCGGACATTTACTTTGAGAACACCAGAGCCTGAGCACACAGCGCTCACATTCTCCGTCTTCATCAGCTCACGATCTGTTTAACAGTCCTGTCTAATGTGTTATTAGGTAGAACTGTTACACAAAGAAAGTAGACAGTATATGAAAAAAATATTAACGTTAGCGTTTGCCGTGTGGTTGATGTCCAATGTCACTAGCTGAGCAGAAATACATAATGTTTTGCTTGGTCCCCTCAAAGTTGCGTTGGATTTTCTCCTTAGCATAAAGTTTGAGAGGTCCATCTATCACTGTTGTTCATGTTTGTAGAGTTAGTTCGTGTAGTTATTGTTCGTTGTGGCATCCGCAATCGCGATTATAAATTCGATTAATTGTGCAGCCTTAACAGGGTATGTTACCACTAATGCACTTTTAGCTTGAGGGTCATTTTGACGTCACGTGACGTACCTTTCCCGCAGCAGCTCACCGTTTCCACTTCACTTTTTTAGATGCATAGAAATGTGTTATTCAGTGCTGTAATTTGGCGCGACTGGTGGAAGTTTTGCGTGCACAGAGGGCAGACCCGACTAATCGATAATGAGAATAGTTGTTGATGATTTTCATTATAGATTATTATCGATTTAATCGACTAGTTGTTGCAGCCCTAGTACGTACTTTTTAGTGGTCGTGAATTGCTTATTCAAAATATTCTTTATGAATGTGTGTGTATCTGGATGTATTACATCCACCATGTTGTCATTATCATGTGAACTACCAGCATCAGTTGCATCTCTTCACTGCCATTCATAACTCCTCTACCGTGGCCTCATGGGATAGTAAAGTGTCCATCGTATGCACACTTCAGAATTTCGCCTGTAGTAGTAGGTCATCCGAGTACTTTTAAGAGTACCGTGAATTCGGACAGACATCTTTTGTTACATACTGTTTTCGCCTACTCTATTTTAGGGAAGTATGCAACTTCGGATGCAGGCATTGTTTTTTTTTTTGGTTAATTAAGTGCATCATCCGGGTATTTAAAGTGCACTTATTCTTTTGGGGATTTTACATGTGAACACTATTTACTAAACATACTACAAAACAGCATAGAATAGTGCACAAGTATGCAAACTGGGATGCACCTTTGGTGCTATAGCATCTTAAATTACATTTTTCAGCAACATTCTTGAAAATGTATATTCTTTCAATACTCCATAATAATCGCAACGTTTAAATAATGTGGATGATAAAGTATTATATACAAGTATTTACAGTTTTTCTTCAGTCGCTTTGGTTAATTTCTTGAATCATCCTTAAAATTTGCCAACTAGTAAGTGCTTTTCTCAAAACAATTCGTACAAACAGCACCACACAATGGATGACCTGCAAAAGCCTGTAACTTGCTCAAAATCCTTAGTTCATCTCTCAAAAGTAAGTGTCAATGAACATATCAGTGCCATCAAAATGACATACAAGTACAAGTGTCTCTGTTCTCAAACAAGATAGTCAAAATGCTTAGTCGTGGTATCAATATAACAGTGTATAAATTTTAACTGTACAAATGTACACATTACTCTATATAGGATATTGATTGCAAGAGACTGGACAGGATTCACTGTTACACCTTTTACTGTTGGTCTATCAACAAGTTATAGTACAATATCATTGCAATATAAAGAAAAAGATAAGACAAGTCCATATATACACACACTGTATTGGAATATACACCGGCATAACATTATGACCACCTTCCTAATATTGTGTTGGTCCCCCTTTTGCTGCCAAAACAGCCCTGACCCATTGAGGCATGGACTCCACTAGACCCCTGAAGGTGTGCTGTGGTATCTGGCACCAAGATGTTAGCAGCAGATCCTTTAAGTCCTGTAAGTTGCGAGGTGGGGCCTCCATAGATCGGACTTGTTTGTTCAGCACATCCCACAGATGCTCGATTGGATTGAGATCTGGGGAATTTGGAGGCCAAGTCAACACCTCAAACCCGTTGTTGTGCTCCTCAAACCATTCCTGAACAATTTTTGCTTTGTGGCAGGAGCATTATCCTGCTGAAAGAGGCCACAGCCACCAGGGAATACCGTTTCCATGAAAGGGTGTACATGGTCTGCAACAATGCTTAGGTAGGTGGTACGTGTCAAAGTAACATCCACATGGATGGCAGGACCCAAGGTTTCCCAGCAGAACATTGCCCAAAGCATCACACTGCCTCCGCCGGCTTGCCTTCTTCCCATAGTGCATTCTGGTGCCATGTGTTCCCCAGGTAAGCGACGCACACGCACCCGGCCAGCCATGTGATGTAAAAGAAAACGTGATTCATCAGACCAGGCCACTTTCTTCCATGGTCCAGTTCTGATGCTCACGTGCCACTGTTGGTGCTTTCGGTGGTGGACAGGGGTCAGCATGGGCACCCTGACTGATTTGCGGCTATGCAGCCCCATACGCAACAAACTGCGATGCACTGTGTATTCTGACACCTTTCTATCAGAACCAGCATTAACTTCTTTGTTTCTCCGTTTGATCGGACCACATGGGCAAGCCTTCGCTCCCCTTGTGCATCAATGAGCCTTGGCCGCCCATGTCCCTTGTCACCGGTTCACCACTGTTCCTTTCTTGGTCCTCTTTTGATAGATACTGACCACTGCAGACCGGGAACACCCCACAAGAGCTGCAGTTTCGGAGATGCTCTGACCCAGTCGTCTAGCCATCACAATTTGTCCCTTGTCAAATCCTTATGCTTGCCCATTTTTCATACTTCTAACACATCAACTTTGAGGACAAAATGTTCACTTGCTGCCTAATATATCCCACCCACTAACAGGTGCTGTGATGAAGAGATAATCAGTGTTATTCACTTCACCTGATCGGTGTATGTACGTGTTACATTGTCTCTATAAAGTATATTTACTGTAAAAGGTAAGTGGACTATAATATAGCATTACAGTAAGTATACAGAATTACAGTACAGTGAACATTGTCTGATTACATACCTGTTCTGTCTACAAACCTTTGAATGATTGAGAACACCAACAGTTGTTCTCCCAACATTTGGTTGTACTTTTTGATCCGCCTCGTCCATAAGGTCATGATTGAGAACATGGTCCACAATAGTGGCCCTTATTTCATCAGAAACATGTCTACAATCTTGGGCTCTTCTACCTCGTCCACTGTTTTGCCTCCGTACCCTTCCACCCTTATTCCTCTTCTTTGTCCCGGCGGTTGACCCTGTTTGTTTCCTTGTTGTTCTTCCATTGTCAGAATTTGTAACACTGTCTATATATGCTTGCCAAATAAAGCTTCATGAGATGCACCTCTGAGCTCTTTTAGAGAACTGGTTGATCATTGATTGATCATCGTTTAATCAATTGCACGACTGTACCAAAGCATTTTCAATTTGTTCAAAAGAATGAGAAATTGCTTTTATGATGTGCACAAGTGACTACATGATGTGGAGGTTGAACAAGTAGTTTTGAGAATTTCAGTTGTGATCTGAGAAATGCACCAAAGCCTCAAGAGTCGTTTTGGCATTATGCCTCAACTTTGTTTCTGTGCTATACGAAAACGGGACAAACGGTCTAGGAGGAGTTTGAAAAAGTATGTTTTTAAAGAATAACAAAATGGCAGACAGGAAGATCGGCCAAATATGGCAAAATTGGTATCTATGTTCTTGGCGTGAACAAGGAATCTATTATTAATGATAATTATTAATGATAGGCTAATTTAATCAAAAGTTATAAGCATTTTTGGAAATTTAATTGTAACTTTTGACCACAAGGTGGCCTTCAGGGCATGGTGCCGAAGATGCACACCGAGTTTCGTAATGATACGCCAATGCGTTCGTTATATGCGTTCGCCAGCATTTTTTGGACAAAGTTCAAAATGGTTTTGTGATTTTTATTTTTTGGTTCAGAAGTTATAAGCAAAAATGTCAATTTTTCATATTTCCTGACCACTAGGTGACACTGTTTCACAACTGCAGGTAGCCTCAGGTCATGGTTGGCATAACACACCAAATTTGGTCAGGATATGCTAAAGCGCTGTGGAGATATAGCCTCACGTTCATTTTGGTGGGAACTTCGTCAAATTCGTTTGCGCGTTATTCGAGAACGGATTGAACCATAAACTTGAGTTCGGCATTTTGTCTGCATGGTCTGTGGATCATCTGGTTCAATTTTTGTGAAAATCAGAGCAACATCCTAGGAGGAAAAAAAAACTGGTGGAAAAATTGTCATGACGGAAAATTACATCATAGGGTGCAATCAAATCGTCTTGAGCAAAGGTTTTTTTTTTGTGCTAAGCCCTTACTGTTCAAAAGTTATTAGCATAAACGTGAATGCAGCTTTGGACAGTTGGTGGCCCTTAGGGTTGTACTTGCATGAAGAAACCTTTCAGTGCTTCCACAGCCATTATGGACTAACCAGAAACATTTTAGTACATTTTGTTAGTTGGGACGAGAGACAACATCATATGGTACCAAGCAGTATTATTATTGCAAATTAAAACAAAGACTGTGCATTCATATTATTATGAATGGGAGAAATGCAATGCACAATATGGTGGAATAAGTCCCGCCTTCTAAATAAAACAGCCAGTCACCCATTGGTGATGATTGCGTCACTGCAGCTGTCGTTAGAAGCTCCGGTTGCAACAGAAACGGTCAGTGTTCTAATTCAAAATATGAATAAATGCAAATAGTACTAAATTAAATGGATAAATTAAAAAAATGGGCCGTGCACATAATGACCATTGGGAAAAAAAGGACAAACACTCCATTTTACACCCCTTCTCAGTTTATTTTCAGTTGCATAAAAAACAAAAAAAACAATCGATGACATCTTTGAGTGAGCCCAGATCTACAGTTTGGTCAGCTGACAAGGTTGCCACATCTGCTTTGCATGTCAATAAGATGCAAATGAAGATTATCTGCATTCAATAGTCTGGTGGGTTGCAACACTGAAGAAGTCAAAGGTCACATGATGCCTGCTGCTTGAATAGGGCGGAGCCTAATGCAAAACCCTGACAATGCACGACTGCTGAGAGGTGCAACTAGGAGCAAATCAAAAAACTCTAAATACAAAAACAATTGAAATCATGTTTGAAAGACAAGCACACACAGAGATGGTTTCATGAGCACTGCATGCATGTGTGTGCATAAAATCACTCTGAGGGGAATCTCACAAAATCTGACAAGACAATTAAAATCAGAAAAAAATGACAATCATATTTTGCATGAAGAAAACCTTAACTTTTTTTATGCAAAATATTTATATATACTTTTCCTTTTGATATTTGAGCCAGACATGTCTTCATGAGATTCAACCCTCACGTGTGTGTTTGTCTTTTCATTTGGATTCTTGATGCAAGACAGAAAATACACAAACCCCAAACCTGCCGGCAAACCATGAGGTTCTGCGCGTGTTGCCTCCCCTAAATAAAGCGAGAGGCCACCGACTATTCACGAGAAATAGTTCAAAAACACTTCCTATGCTCCCCCTCGTCCACTAAATTTCATATGTCGTTTACAAGATTACATGTAGTTTATTCATAACTAGATGACTGGCTTGCGTTAAATCAATATCAATGCACACAGTCGTCAAAGCCAGAGAAATTGACATGTAATAGCTAGATATACCGTTAAAAGATTTGACCACCATCCTCTGCAAACAAATTTGTTAAAAGTAAATAGTTTTAAATAGAGCGACTTGCAAAAAACGACCACGGCAAAACGGCCTATATACTTGATAGCCATTGTTGCGTAATTTCATTTTGACTCATGCTTGATTTTTTTTTTTTTTACTTTTTCAACATCTCACATTGTCTAGTTAGGAAGCTGAACGTTGCAGGGCAATATTAAAAATCCTCTTCGCTGCACAGGCCTTTCTATCAGCAACTCGCCAACTAAAGATTAGTCGTAAAACTCGCAGGGGTTTCGAAGGCCACTATTTTCTCCCAAAACCTGATACTACGTTTCATTTCTAGTAAAAAGTGTTCGACTAACATTCGAAATCCTCCACAACCCGCGTCACTTTTTACATACACGTTTATCTTTTTCTTTTCTTAACATTTTTTTTTAAAGCAATCGCCTTAAAACAGTGCAAAACGAAAGTAATCCTGTGCAACAGATCTACTTCTAAAAACAACAGCCGCATTCATAAAAACGAGTAGGTGAATCATTCACAAAACATCCTTACGTTCATACAAAATCGGATGTAACGTAAGATTTGTTTGGTAACACTTTACTTAAAGCCTTTATATATAATGCATTAATACTGCATTGTATGATATCATCTATAATTGTAATAAAGGTATAATACATTATAATACAAATCTATATCTGCTAATATTATAATGCATTTTAACTTCGGTTACAATTATTTATGAAAATGCATTATAAAATATGTTGACATTATAAATATCTTTTATAATGCATCATAGGTAAAGGCTATAAGTGTTACTATTTGTTTCTGAATGATTAGCATTCTGCTCGCATTTCACAAACGAAGTCTATTACACGTACATTTATATGTTGTTTGTAAAAAAAAAAAAAAAAAAAAAAAGCGACTTCAAGAGAAAGTAATAATAATAACAATAATGCATAATATTAAGGACACTATAACACATTATAAACAGGGACGCGGCCCGAGACGGAACAGGAAACTCGAGATCCGACTTATGTTCATGAAGAACCTGACCACTTCATGTTGAATGTGTCCTCACACACACACACAAGAGGTGTGTGTTCGTGTGTCTGAACCCAGCCGCAGCCATCTGCTGTGTGTGTGTGTGTATGACAAAAGAAAGCCTTGCTCCTTTGGAGTCAGCGTGACCCCAGCTGGACGCCCCTGTCGGTCGATGGTATGCTCCTGACGCCCGGGGGGCCGAAACGGGACGGATGGATGAAGCACAGGCTCCGTGCCAAAGAAAAGGCACTCTCTGGGGTTCACAAGTCATCTCGTGAACACGTCCAGGGAATATTTGACAAAATCAAAAGAAAGAAGGATTTTGCTTAGAGAAAATTAAGCCTATTTTTAGGACTATTAAGACTGTGCACTTTGGCATAATTTTCATGAATATTAAGCACATTTATATCTACAATTACCCCCGACCATACCCCAAAGAAATGTTTAATTAAAATTGTCAAAATATAATAATCAATTAGTTTAATTCAGGACAGTTAAGTATTTATGCATATGCAATTTTTCAGTGATATTAACTGTCATGAAAAAATGCAACAAAAATAAGCCTCATGTTTTAAGAATTAAATTTGTTTTGCTTAATAAAATGAAACCTATTATTAGGAACAATAAGATTTTGCTGCACCGTGATATTCACATTAATATTTAGCGAGTTATTTAACTCGATTCTTAAAAAAAAAATTAAATATCTAAATTATCATCACTTGAACGCAAAAAATACAATTTAATAAATGTATCGTTAAAGTATTTATGCATCGTGATGAATTTTTTTGGGGAAAATGTGCTTAACTATGAATAATGACAATAATAATTAAAAGAAATCTTAAAAATAGAAATTTAAATTAAACAATTTATAGAAATGATATAATTCTCAATTATCATCAATCTAATGGAAAAAATAATGCATTGATGAAATTACAAAGCATTTCTGAAAAGGCTTAAAAATAGGCTTAATTTATGCAAAACATATTTTTCCTTAGATTTTTCTTCAGATTTCTCTTTCGGTTGACATTTTGTTTAGAAAGAATGACAGACAGTCTGCATGTGTGCGTCTAATGACTGTCTGGTTTTGTGTCTGTACGTCTGGGTCAGCTCATGAATATGCAGATGTGAAGTGTGAACATATACATATTCATTTCAATCTGCATATTTTACTCTCTGACCTCTGACCCTCATCCCACAATGCCGTCTCATCCATCCACGCCTATTCTATTTCCTAGTACAGAATGCTTGAGTGTGTGTTGTAGTGTGTCCGTGGCCTCTAGTGGTTAGTTTGACGAGTTTCTGGATGTTTGTGTTGTCGTGCGCAGTGGTCAGGGCTTCCGGCGGTTCCTCGCGCTGCGCGTGCGTCACGCGGTGAGCTTCTGGATGGTTCTGTTGTAGTACGCAGTGGTCAGCGCCTCTAGCGGGCTCCAGTGGTGGGCGTGGAGCTCGATGACCTCCATCAGGAGCGAGCGCGTCAGCTGGGATTCAGACGGACACAACATCTTATCCCGCACGGCGGCCAGCAGCTCCGTCATCATTTCGGGAAGCTGTTCCTCCAACAACCGGCCGGTGCTCTGGAGCTGCAAGAAAAACCAGAAGAAATCATCAGCAATGAGTGAAACAGAGACAGATAAATCTTCTCCCAACTTTCCCTGTTCTCTTATGAAAAGATCATCTTTGAAAAAGTGTGAGACTGCGACTGTGGCACCAAAGATCAACATTTATTTGAAAAAGAAATCCTGTGATATACCTTTAAAGAGGGATGGAGAAAGAGGGGGCAGGCATCACAGAGCGGTTTTTAAGAGGAAATAATATGTTCAAAGGGAGACGGACACACTCAGGCTCAAGGAAGGGTCAGAGGTCAGCTCCACAGGGGGTACCGAGAAACAGATGCTAGTCTGAGCGAAAGAGAAAGACAGACAGAGACAAAGAGAGAGAGAGGAGAGACTGGACAGAAGCAGGCGGATGTCCAGACAAACTGTCTCCTGATGATCCGGTTTGTGGGCATCATCTATCCTCTGGACAGAGCCACACTGAACATCCTATTGGTTTGTTTTGGGAGTTTTATGTGTGTGATGCACGCGTATTCCATTGTTTTGAAAATACCTAGTTATTTATGTATTTATAATTTTCATTTTTATAAATACATAGGTAATAATATGTAACTAAGTCTAAATAAAACATGTCTATAGATGAGATAAATATATATATATTATCTATCTATTTATTTTATATAAGAGCTGTCACTCGATTCAAAATTCTGTAAATAATTGCACCTAACATTAATATTTTTACACATTTTTAAATTTCACATTTAATCTCCAAACTAATGTAGAAACAACATTAAGACTGTATATTTTAAATATTTGACAGCTAGGACATATACAGAAATTGAAAAAAGTTAAACACTTCACAGTCTTCACGGCATAAATTAAATATAGATCAATCCTTATTAAAGCTACATAAGTTCAGTCAAGCAGTGAGATTTTCTGTCTTTTGATTTACATTAATGACAGACGTCACAGCAGCGTCACTAAGAGCTGAAGAACATGACGTGGATCCAGATCTGTCCTCACAACTGCGTTCATTTAACACTTTTTAACTCATTTAAGTGCTTACAGGAATACTCGACAAAGCAGACATTTTGGCATACTTTTGTGTTTTTGAAAAAATATTGATTCATTTAGTTATTTAAAATAATATAATATTATATAACTAACTAAAAGTAAGCAAGAAAAGTTTTTTTTTTTCATCTCAAAAGATCGGTATTTCTAGCTAGCCTTAGTTGTGGAGAAATGCTGACAAGACCTCTGCATTCTGCTCAGCTGAAGCACACGTGCTGTGTGTGAACGCCCTCTTACAGCTGTAAACAACTGTGCAAACAAACAAAACAGAAGGAAAAGAAACAAACATAAAATTTCCATTTCTAAACGAGCACAACACACTCCAGATCTGCTGTCGTGCGGAAACCATCTTCCTCAGATATAGTGGCTTTAGACATGCAGTCAAATGAAGGTTTGGGCCCATCTAATGAGGAGTTTGCAGTCTGTGTCTGATCGCAGACGCCGGCGGGCTATAGAGATATGATTATGAACACACATTACAAACCTTAGATGCTCAAACCTTTTGAAAGCAGCACAAAGTCACAGTCTCAACTTTTCAAGGGGAATTTTCAAGGGGACTAGTGGCTAGTCTGTGTGTGCAATTTCACAAAACTAGAAGACTTTATGAAATGTATATAAGCAAAATGCTTTTTTAGAAAGGAAAATTTAAAACATGAAAAAGGAGAATCAATAAATTATGAATGATTTAATGCCATTGCATATCACATCCCCAGCACTTGATTTGTCCTGGTTAACTACTTCACTAAAACGCTCCCACACGCTATACTTTTCTCTCCTTCCTTTTGTTTTTAATTCTCCTTTTTTTTTAACTTTCTCTCAGATCTGTTTTGCCTCCATTGCTGCTTAAACAAGTGGATCCCGCAACTGAGTAGCCTGCAAATTAGTGTCTGACGAAAAATTATGTTCACATTTTAGAGAATGGAGTATTTCTATCATTAATGATTTATATCATCCACCCGAAATGAATCAGAATGTTATTTTTTATTTCTTGTCCCGCCCGATTATCCGCAGTCTCTGTGATCAGGGCATCATTAAGACACGTGCATTTTTGTAAGAAGAAAAAGGCATGTAAACAGATTATTTTTGAATCAGATTGAGAAGAGCCATATTCAATGCAAATTTTTTCCTATTGATCAAATTATTTCATATCTAACCTATGGGATTAAATTCCTGCCGAAAGTATTTGTGGTCACAGATCAAAAAATAAGCGTTTAAAAACGCATGTAAAAAATATATTGCACAAACTGAAAAAAATTATGCAAAATGATCAGAACAGCAAACAACGTGGTCACGGATCGAAATATAATAAGCGTGAATCCAAAAATACAAAAGAGTCAAATATGAGCAGAATATGAGAGAGCACAGAGTAATAAAAACAAGAAAAACATAAGTTTAAGATTTGTGCAATATAATTTTTAATGTGTTTAAAGTTGATTTATGCATGTCATTTTTAAAATGCACTTTTAAATTTTTGGATTCACGCTTATTTTATCCTTGACCACGTTGTTTAGTATTCTAATCATTTTGCATTATTTTGTTCAGTTTGTACAATATATACACTCACCTAAAGGATTATTAGGAACACCTGTTCAATTTCTCAATGCAATTATCTAATCAACCAATCACATGGCAGTTGCTTCAATGCATTTAGGGGTGTGGTCCTGGTCAAGACAATCTCCTGAACTCCAAACTGAATGTCAGAATGGGAAAGAAAGGTGATTTAAGCAATTTTGAGCGTGGCATGGTTGTTGGTGCCAGACGGGCCGGTCTGAGTATTTCACAATCTGCTCAGTTACTGGGATTTTCACGCACAACCATTTCTAGAGTTTACAAAGGATGGTGTGAAAAGGGAAAAACATCCAGTATGCGGCAGTCCTGTGGGCGAAAATGCCTTGTTGATGCTAGAGGTCAGAGGATAATGGGCCGACTGATTCAAGCTGATAGAAGAGCAACTTTGACTGAAATAACCACTCGTTACAACCGAGGTATGCAGCAAAGCATTTGTGAAGCCACAACACGCACAACCTTGAGGCGGATGGGCTACAACAGCAGAAGACCCCACCGGGTACCACTCATCTCCACTACAAATAGGAAAAAGAGGCTACAATTTGCACGAGCTCACCAAAATTGGACAGTTGAAGACTGGAAAAATGTTGCCTGGTCTGATGAGTCTCGATTTCTGTTGAGACATTCAGATGGTAGAGTCAGAATTTGGGGTAAACAGAATGAGAACATGGATCCATCATGCCTTGTTACCACTGTGCAGGCTGGTGGTGGTGGTGTAATGGTGTGGGGGATGTTTTCTTGGCACACTTTAGGCCCCTTAGTGCCAATTGGGCATCGTTTAAATGCCACGGCCTACCTGAGCATTGTTTCTGACCATGTCCATCCCTTTATGACCACCATGTACCCATCCTCTGATGGCTACTTCCAGCAGGATAATGCACCATGTCACAAAGCTCCAATCATTTCAAATTGGTTTCTTGAACATGACAATGAGTTCACTGTACTAAAATGGCCCCCAGAGTCACCAGATCTCAACCCAATAGAGCATCTTTGGGATGTGGTGGAACGGGAGCTTCGTGCCCTGGATGTGCATCCCACAAATCTCCATCAACTGCAAGATGCTATCCTATCAATATGGGCCAACATTTCTAAAGAATGCTTTCAGCACCTTGTTGAATCAATGCCACGTAGAATTAAGGCAGTTCTGAAGGCGAAAGGGGGTCAAACACAGTATTAGTATGGTGTTCCTAATAATCCTTTAGGTGAGTGTGTGTATATATATATATATATATAATTTTTTTGGTGTTTTTTTTTTTATTCGCACTTATTTACTGATCCGTGACCGCAATACTTTCGGCGGGAATTTAATCCCATACTGCCCCCCTCCCTCCACCACCCCTTTCTGTGTGACCAAAATTTCATTCCTCAATTGAGGAATTTACATAAAGGCTTTTCAATCCAAATGAGTCATCAATCTGATTACTAACAGATTATTTGGGTGCATGTAAGTGTAGCTAGTGCCTCTGAATATTAATCTAGGGCGGAAGAAAGGAAGTTTGCACACTAACATCATGCAACAGAAAACGTCAACTGTGTTTGGTCACTTTACATGTCGTCCAGACATGCCATCTATCTTGTCTTTCTCGCAGTTAAGCCCGGGACACACCAAACCGATGGCCAAGAACTAGCGTGTCTGCGTGCAAGGAAATAACTGTCTGTCTGTATTCATAGATGGTGAACGTGATTTCACCAAGTACATGTTCCTGGATCAACATCTTTGGTTAATTGGAATGTTGTTCCAGCATCAACAATCAGATTTGAGGGACAAGTTTATAGTTTACCTTACAACCAGGGTTAGGTGCTTCTACATCAGTGTTATTTCACCTTTCATTTCTCTGATTTTAGGGATAATTTATGGGTATAGGGTTAGCTTTAGAGGTAGGGATATGAATTTTCAGACAGAAAAGTTGAGAAAGTGTCTTACTTGACAAAATCACGGTGACCATCAGCAGGTATCAATAGCCTATTTTCGTCATTCAAAAAGGGAAACTAGGATTTCAGATATACAAACCGTAAACAAAGTAGCGCTTGCTTGTTCGCTGCGATCAGCGGTTCAACATGCTGAATCGTCCCAAAAAAACCTAACTGTGCCCGACTAGAGCCAACGGTGGCAACACACCAAAAAAACTAAGTCGACCGACGGTCAAAAACAGCCCGACATTGCCCGACAGTCGGCTTGGTGTGTCCTGGGCTTTTATCCATCCATCAGTGTCATTCTCTCTCTCCCCGATCTTGATAATTATGAATGTGTCACAGAAGATGCTGTTAAACTCAACTCACCTCCATTGAACAGCAGAGAACAGCGTCCTCCTTCACCTCAGGAGACTCCAGGAGCTGAAACACACAGAAAACACACCTTAGTTCAGTGGTTTTAAAAGTGTGAGGTGCAGCGATTGACCAATCACAGTCAAGTATGTCAACTTTATTTAGTGCCATACTCATACAACAGACTGTTTGAGCTATTAGTATATGCATCTTTAATTTGTATTGTTGAACAGACTTCAGCTTTCATGAGGTCACTGCTGGTAATCCAGACGTATATATAGACCACACATCAACACACGAATCATCTTTCATTTCCTCTTGCACGGTTCCTCAAAAACCACCAGCCAACAGACGCCAGGCAGACCAATATCAACCGAGCCCGAGTCTCAACCCCAGACAACTGTTGTGACAGACAGAAATGTGCTCAGTCTGACCACAAAAACAGAAGTGCAACTCACTAAACAGGACAAATAGACATTATTATTCAGCAACCGAGTCTGATGCAAGATGCATTTCTCTGTTTCAAAGGGAATTTTAAACAGAACAGTAAAAAAAAAATGCAAAGGGCCTTTGGGGCGCTTTGACCAATGCAATGAGAAAGAACGAAAGAAATCCCAAAAAGCAAACAAATGTAGGCCTAAGCATTTTTTAATGTTCTCAGCATTATGCTTTTCACAGTATCGCAGCTATTCTAGTCCTGTGGTCTGGTTTTCCATATGTCTTTTCCCATAACAGACGTGATTATGTCATTCGACATTATGTAAGAATGTTCTTCTCGTCTTGGCCAACATGTTTGTGTAATGCAAAATTGCTAGTATGACCCAGACACATGTTAACTGTGTTCAAAGTACGACAACTCATTAATGATAATGATTCATTCATAAATTGTGCTGAAAGGCTGACAGTTCTTTTTCCATTTGTATTTCTATAGCGCTCTCATTTGAATGACACAGCACTAAACAGACACTGAACACAAATTAAAACTAGACGTGGATTCATTCAGACTGGATCCTTTGATGATCTGAAAGGGAGAGACTATTAAAGGACACTTGAAATGAAATAAAATAAAAGTTTGGTTTAACTTGACAAAATTATGACAGAAATATATTGTGACTGTATAGTAACATGTACTTATCAAAGTGATATTACTACTACTACTACAACAACAACAATCTATTAAAATATGTATTATTTTTATTAAAATATATTGGTTGTTGATATTGCTTAATAATAATAACAACAACAACAATCAATAAATATTTTTGAAAATATATTGGTTGTGTGATTACTGTTGTTAATAAAATGCATTAAAATATGTATTATAACTTACTACTATTATTAAAATATATTGGTTATATAATATTGTGCAATAACTACAATCAATACATTTATTAGTATTATTATTAAAAATAAATTGGTTGTGTGATATTGTGCGATAATAATTTATTATTATAATTATTAAAATGACCTTGGTCTTATAATATTCCTTATAATGCTACTAATAAATACACTGATCAGACATAACATTATGACCACTGACGGGTGAAGTGAATAACACTGATAATCCCTCATCACGGCACCTGTTAGTGGGTGGGATATATTAGGCAGCAAGTGAACATTTTGTCCTCAAAGTTGATGTGTTAGAAGCAGGAAAAATGGGCAAGCGTAAGGATTTGAGCGAGTTTGACAAGGGACAAATTGTGATGGCTAGACGACTGGGTCAGAGCATCTCCAAAACTGCAGCTCTAGTGGGGTGTTCCCGGTCTGCAGTGGTCAGTATCTATCAAAAGTGCTCCAAGGAAGGAACAGTGGTGAACCGGCCACAGGGTCATGGGCTGAAATAGTGTAGGGTTTTAGGGCTCATTGATGCACGAGGGGAGCGAAGGCTGGCCCGTGTGGTCCGATCAAACAGACGAGCTACTGTAGCTCAAATTGCTCAAGAAGTTAATGCTGGTTCTGATAGAAAGGTGTCAGAATACACAGTGCATCGCAGTTTGTTGTGTATGGGGCTGCATAGCCGCTGACCAGTCAGGGTGCCCATGCTGACCCCTGTCCACCGCCGAAAGCACCAACAGTGGCACGTGAGCATCAGAACTGGAAGAAGGTGGCCTGGTCTGATGAATCACGTTTTCTTTTACATCACGTGGATGACCGGGTGTGTGTGCGTGGCTTACCTGGGGAACACATGGCACCAGGATGCACTATGGGAAGAAGGCAAGCCGGCGGAGGCAGTGTGATGCTTTGGGCAATGTTCTGCTGGGAAACATTGGGTGCTGCCATCCATGTGGATGTTACTTTGACACGTACCACCTACCTAAGCATTGTTGCAGACCATGTACACCCTTTCATGGAAACAGTATTCCCTGGTGGCTGTGGCCTCTTTCAGCAAGATAATGTGACCTGCCACAAAGCAAAAATGGTTCAGGAATGGTTTGAGGAGCACAACGAGTTTAAGGTATTGATTTGGCCTCCAAATCCTATCTCAATCCAATCGAGCATCTGTGGGATGTGCTGAACAAACAAGTCCGATCCATGGAGGCCCCACCTCGCAACTTACAGGACTTAAAGGATCTACTGCTAACATCTTGGTGCCAGATACCACAGCACACCTTCAGAGGTCTAGTGGAGTCCATGCCTTGATGGGTCAGGGCTGTTTTGGCAGCAAAACGGGGACCAACACAATATTAGGAAGGTGGTCATAATGTTATGCCTGATCAGTGTATTTCAAAATTTTATTATTATTATTGCTGTTGTTAATAATAATAAAAAGTATTATTTTATGGAATATCATACAACCATTTTTTTTTTAATTTATACCTTATTTGACAATTTCAAAAATATTGTTAAACTATTTTCCTTGGCTTACACTTTAAAAGTTTGATTAAATTGTTAAAGTTTGATTAATTAATTTCATTAGACAATTTTTGACGATAAATTTGTATAAAATCAAGATGCAGAATCTAGAAAAGGTAAATTAAATTTAAAGGTAGCTTATTCTGCAAAGTTTATATGCAAACAATTTTTTAGCTCTGACAAACATGTGGAAAGCATTTCATTCTCCATTACTGATATAAAATGATATAGGATAAAAATATTGTGATCTTATTTTGGCCACATCGCCCAGTCCAGCTATTAGTGGTGTAAAGTCAAGCATTACTATTACTATACCTCAAACGTAACCAAACAATGCTGAGAGTTAAAGTTGTATTTTTAAACCTTTCATATGACATCAGACGATGTTTGGACTACTATAATGATATTCATGGTGATTTCGGACCATTTTGGAGGTCGTTCTGAAATGATTGCTCTCACAACTGAAGGTGGATCTCTGTGTGTGTGTGTGTGTGTGTCTGAAGAGATCTACTGAGACGACTAGCAGAACGCTGGGCGGGAAAAGCACTCAGGCAGTGACACAGACAGCCCTTTGTGAGGCAGGGGGCCTGCGGGGGCCGGGTGGACCACGCTGATCAAAGCGGACGCGAGCGGGTCTGGATACCATCTCACAAAACAGCTGACAACCTCCCGCACAAACCCACAAAAAAAAAAAAGGAATTTCATTCAAACAGACTCGCTCTCAAAATATACCTCACTTCACTTCAGGGGTTACCACAACAACTGCATCCAAAACATTAGAGCACACATTTATACAGATCATCTACTTTAAGGGACTTTTTTTTTTTTGCCTGAAGTACAATTATAATGTTACTGTATCTTTAAGACTTTATATGTAATTGACCTATTATGACTGGTTAATCTAGATCAACATCTGTAAGCGGCCTACAGTACGTACTGAATTAAAGCTGCAAGGTTATGTTGTGAATATTACAGTATTTCTACATACTACATCACTCTTTGGTTTCAAAAGATAGTACAACCCCTTTACTCTTTGTCCTGGCTCTCTATAAAATTAAAGAAACATTGACGAGTAGTGATTCTTCAGAATATATGAAAAAAAGGAAGAAGGGGCTTTGCTCACATGAGCAAACGTCAGTTAGCTGGATGTTAACCAGACGGCAGCGCCTGCACAGTACATTCTACGTTTGATCTAGACTAATGAAAATACAAATGCAAAAAAACTGTACTTTGACTGTGCTTGTTGAGAAAATCAGTGTCAAAATTATAGTACAGCCTGCAGTAAAGGTTAAAGAGTCTTACAGGGTTCACAAATTTCCAGTCGTTTCTCATTACTGAATGTTTAAAAAGTAGTACATGGATACTTCTGGAACAGATCTGGAACATAATCTATGTTATACTGTAATATCTTTTCACAAGTAATTGTAACCAAATTTAAAATGCATTATAATATTCACAGATTCCTTCACAGATACATCTGAAATTAGTTGTTTGCTGTGTTTTAATGCATTATACTTTCTAAAGGTGCGTTATAATTTACACTATATTGCCAAAAGTTTTGGGACGTCTGCCTTTACATGCACATGAACTTTAATGACATCCCATTCTTAATCCGTAGGGTTTAATATGGAGTTGGCCCACCCTTTGCAGCTATAACAGCTTCAACTCTTCTGGGAAGGCTTTCCACAAAGTTTAGGAGTGTGTTTATGGGAATTTTTGACCATTCTTCTAGAAGTGCATTTGTGAGGTCAGGCACTGATGTTGGACGAGAAGGCCTGGCTCACAGTCTCTGCTCCAATTCATCCCAAAGGTGTTCTATCGGGTTGAGGTCAGGACTCTGTGCAGGCCAGTCAAGTTCCTTCACACCAAACTCGCTCATCCATGTCTTTATGGACCTTGCTTTGTGCACTGGTGCGCAGTCATGTTGGAACAGGAAGGGGCCATCCCCAAACTGTTCCCACAAAGTTGGGAACATGAAATTGTCCAAAATGTCTTGGTATGCTGAAGCATTAAGAGTTCTTTTCACTGGAACTAAGGGGCCGAGCCCAACCCCTGAAAAACAACCCCACACCATAATCCCCCCTCCACCAAACTTTACACTTGGCACAATGCAGTCAGGCAAGTACCGTTCTCCTGGCAACCGCCAAACCCAGACTCATCCATTGGATCGCCAGACAGAGAAGTGTGATTGGTCACTCCAGAGAACACGTCTCCACTGCTCTAGAGTCCAGTGGCGGCGTGCTTGATACCACTGCATCTGATGCTTTGCATTGCACTTGGTGATGTAAGGCTTGGATGAGCTGCTCGGCCATGGAAACCCATTCCATGAAGCTCTCTATGCACTGTTCTTGAGCTAATCTGAAGGCCACATGATGTTTGGAGGTCTGTAGCTATTGACTCTGCAGAAAGTTGCCGACTTCTGCGCAGTGATTGGAACACCTGAATTCAATGATTTGGAGGGGTGTCCCAATACTTTTGGCAATATGAATAATTGTAACCACAGTTATAATACACTATGAGACCATATAATGCATTATTATAATTTAAGTAAAGTGTTACCAAATAAAAAACAAAAAAACTTTTATTCAGCAAGGATGCATTAAATTGATCAAAAGTGACATCAAATAAAGTAAATGCTTTGGGTTTTTTTTCCTCTCGTTGTTTCTTTGGTTTATAGTTGCTGTTCTTGTGTATATTGTATGTACTTCTGATGTTATTTTATTCTCTTCTTCCCTTTATTTATAGTTTATGTGGAATGCTGTTTGAACGCAATTTGCATCATATGACAGATCCATAATTATATATCTCTATTTTTTCCTTAACTTATAGCTATCCTTGTTCTGTCTCCGTTTGCTGCATGGTCCTTTTTATTAACAACAGAGGCGGACTATAATACATATATGGGATATTTCAATGGTTTCTGTAATTGTGTGATGTGAAAATCAAAATAAAGTGAGGAGAAAAAAAAAGTAAATGCTGAACTTTTATCATGTTTTAACAAATATTCTGCAGCACAACTGTTTTAAACATTAATAATAATCAAAAATGTTTTTTGAGCAGCAAATCATCATATCAGAATGATTTCTGAAGGATCATGTGACACTGAAGACTGGAGTAATGATGCTGAAAATTCAGCTTTGACCACAAATTACATTACATTTTAATATATGTTTCACATAGAAAACAGTCATTTTAAACTGTAATAATATTTCACATTTTTACTGTATTTTTCATCAAATAAATGCAGCCTTGTAAGCATAAAAGACTTCTTTCTATCTTTTGAACGGTATGTATTTTGTATATTTCACTGTCAAAACTTCCATGACTTTTCAGAGGACTGTAAGATTTCATTCAATCCATGACATTGACACAGCCTTCAATTTCCCTCATATCTTCAGGTTTTCCACAACTGTCTTTTCACTCTTTAACGAGATTTCACCTGAACAATAATTGCAAGATGACTGAATGACCCTTACATTGCAGCATACTATAACAGAAAACCAAGTCATAAAGTACCAAAAATATCCTTTCCAGAAAGAATGTGTCTCTGAATCTATGATACGATACAGCAGAGCTGAATCCATGGCCCGCGGCGTTTGAAGGAGTGAACATGTATATTGGTGTCTAGAGGTTTCTAGTCCTGGTGGTCTCGGGTAATTACTGATGGGGTCTCCTTATGCTGGTCTCCAGGGTAACCGCTGCTTTAAGTCTAGAGTTATACAGTCCATAATGATGTCCCCAGAGAGCAGGAGCGGAGCTCGTGTTACAGAAACCACCTCAAACTAACCTCGTACACGAATACAACTCCACATCAGAATCAACATGATGAAGAACATAAAGACAAGACTGTAATTATCTCCCTGAAGACTTTAAAAATTAACATGATCCTTCATGGTCAAACTCTCCACTAGCACAAAGATATTTTAAAGAGGCTATATATTATGCCCTTTTGGCTCTACTAGAACAGGTTTTCATGCTTGAATGTTCATATTTTTTCTCATATTTTGCCATTGTTGCAGCTCCTCTCTTCCCAGTCTGTCAGCAACGCTCTGTTTAGTTCCTGTTGGTCGGCTGAAGCAGTGCGTTTTGATTGGTCAACCACTCGAGTGTGTTTGGAAAAAGTCCCGCCCCTTACCATAACGGTCAGTTTCAACACACTACTAACTAATTCAACCAGGCCCCGTCCCTTTATTCTGCATATGCCTTGGGCGGGAATTATTTAAATAAGTGTATTGTAGAGATTTCATAAACACTGCCAATAGTTAGCTAGAGAGAGCCATGATCAGTTGTTTGCAGTTTCTGTCTGCCTACGTACTGAGATGCACACACACTATCTGTCTGCTGTAATAACTGTTCTCCTGTGTCGACTGAGGTCACTACCCAAAATGCATTGCTTTTCCATTTAATAGACATCAGCAATAAACACTGCAGGATCTCTGCAGCAGATCTGAGATGTAAACAACACATACCAAACAATACAGCATGCATGCAATATAACATGTATACACATAAAAAATATGAGAATTTCAATATGTATGAAATATTTAATGCTGCTTTCCTGGAAAATAGTCCTCTGCTATGCTGACTCAAAAAAGCCCCTATTATGCTTTTTAAGATATTAGTCATTTAGTGTGTAATAGAGCTATTTGTGAATGTAAAAAGCCTTTAAAGTTACAAAGATCAAAGTGCAGATAAATGGAGTTATTGTCTCCCAGAGGAAAGAAGCGATTCTGAACTGCTGAAGAGAGTCGTCAGTAATTCCAGTCTTATTTCCTGCTCAAACCTACGTAGGTAGGGAATTATTTGCATAATACCAGACTGTTTTTAATTGGCTGCTTTCAAGCAACGTCTTCTTTGCTCCGCCCTCAAAATCTGTAGTTCTAGCTGAGACAGATAGAGTTTGGTTCATGTGGTTCATGTTGAGAAGATGCTGTTTTCTGTGCTACCAAAGCAACTCCATTGAGTCTTGTGCTGGAATTGATACAATAAAAATGACGCCTTTGTTACTGTTTGTATCATTGTTTATCCAGTGCTGAGGAAGATCCAGAGCCAAAATTTAGACTGACCAGAGCAGAGTAGACAATGACAACAGACTGGGCCGTCTGACCAATCAGAGCAGAGTAAACCAAATCACAACAGACTATCATCTGACCAATCAGAGCAGAGTAGACCAATCACAACAGACTATCATCTGACCAATCAGAGCAGAGTAGACCAATCACAACAGACTGGGCTGTCTGACCAATCAGAGTAGAGTAAACGAAATCACAACAGACTATCATCTGACCAATCAGAGCAGAGTAGACCAATCACAACAGACTGGGTCATCTGACCAATCAGAGCAGAGTAGACCAATCACAACAGACTGAGCCATCTGACCAATCAGAGCAGAGTAGACCAATCACAACAGACTGAGCCATCTGACCAATCAGAGCAGAGTAGGCCAATCACAACAGACTGAGCCATCTGACCAATCAGAGCAGAGTAGACCAGTCACAACAGACTGGGCCGTCTGACCAATCAGAGCAGAGCAGAGTAGACTCGTAGAAAGGATGGGTTTAAAGAGACCGGATCAATTACTGAACCGTTTCAGGCACTGTGAGAAAAGAGCTGATGCTGCAATGTATATTATGAGAAATGAAAGCGCTTTTGACCTTGAATGCATGTAAACCTGTTGTAGGAGACTCTAAAAATCACAAAATCAAAACTTTGGCTATCCTACTGACTTTCTTTGTATAGAACTAATTCTACAATTTTTCTAGATAAGATTTAACACTAGATAAAATTCAAAAGCCTTCCAAATCTATTAACAAAGTGTAGAATGTGATTGTAGGTTCTCAAATGAGAATAAAGTGCATACATCGTCCTTCTACAGGCTATTTTCTGTATATTTAGTTCCAACTGTATGCAACTATGTAAAAGTGATGAAAATGCACAAAAGAAACCAACAAAAGGGTTTGAGAAGATCAGAGACACGTCCAACCCTTCAGCTCAAGCAGCTTTCAAATGAACAACAGACGGTCCCTTTTCTACCTCCCTCCATTCATCCTGTCTTTTATTTTCTCCCACACCCTCAGTGCTCCAAATACACCTGTCAGCTCCAAACTACAGCTGGATCACCTGTAATTAACCAACCTGCTCTGCCGGTCCACAGGCGCACACAACACACACTTCACACCTGGCTGAGACGTAATCGCTGTCACACACCGACACAAAGTGCCTGTTCAGACTCCCAGACGATCGTGTCGGGACGTGTCGATTTGAGAGCCGAACGGGATGTTAATCCGGCTGCGATCTTGAATAGCGGCATTCATACACACAAACACACACTGAACTCTCCCCCCACATCACGTCTCTTTGATGTCGAGCTGCTGAAGAATCAAACTTTGGCTTTTGATGGATCACGTCTGTCATCACCTGAACAACTGACAGGATTCAGCCTAGACAGGGAAGCCCTATTCAAGAGCGATCGAGGCATTTCACTAGACAAAGATAATCTTTAAGTCTATAAGGGGTCTGATATACATACACTCACCTAAAGGATTATTAGGAACACCATACTAATACTGTGTTTGACCCCCTTTCGCCTTCAGAACTGCCTTAATTCTACGTGGCATTGATTTAACAAGGTGCTAAAAGCATTCTTTAGAAATGTTGGCCCATATTGATAGGATGGCATCTTGCAGTTAATGGAGATTTGTGGGATGCACATCCAGGGCACGAAGCTCCCGTTCCACCACATCCCAAAGATGCTCTATTGGGTTGAGATCTGGTGACTGTGGAGGCCATTTTAGTACACTGAACTCACTGTCATGTTCAAGAAACCAATTTGAAATGATTCGAGCTTTGTGACATGGTGCATTATCCTGCTGGAAGTAGCCATCAGAGGATGGGTACATGGTGGTCATAAAGGTATGGACATGGTCAGAAACAATGCTCAGGTAGGCCGTGGCATTTAAACGATGCCCAATTGGCACTAAGGGGCCTAAAGTGTGCCAAGAAAACATCCCCCACACCATTACACCACCACCACCAGCCTGCACAGTGGTAACAAGGCATGATGGATCCATGTTCTCATTCTGTTTACGCCAAATTCTGACTCTACCATCTGAATGTCTCAACAGAAATCGAGACTCATCATACCAGGCAACATTTTTCCAGTCTTCAATTGTCCAATTTTGGTGAGCTCGTGCAAATTGTAGCCTCTTTTTCCTATTTGTAGTGGAGATGAGTGGTACCCGGTGGGGTCTTCTGCTGTTGTAGCCCATCCGCCTCAAGGTTGTGCGTGTTGTGGCTTCACAAATGCTTTGCTGCATACCTCGGTTGTAACGAGTGGTTATTTCAGTCAAAGTTGCTCTTCTATCAGCTTGAATCAGTCGGCCCATTCTCCTCTGACCTCTAGCATCAACAAGGCATTTTCGCCCACAGGACTGCCGCATACTGGATGTTTTTCCCTTTTCACACCATTCTTTGTAAACTCTAGAAATGGTTGTGCGTGAAAATCCCAGTAACTGAGCAGATTGTGAAATACTCAGACCGGCCCGTCTGGCACCAACAACCATGCCACGCTCAAAATTGCTTAAAATCACCTTTCTTTCCCATTCTGACATTCAGTTTGGAGTTCAGGAGATTGTCTTGACCAGGACCACACCCCTAAATGCATTGAAGCAACTGCCATGTGATTGGTTGATTAGATAATTGCATTAATGAGAAATTGAACAGGTGTTCCTAATAATCCTTTAGGTGAGTGTATATGTATAGTTTGATATATTGTGAAAAGAATATAGTAACTTTCACAACTCAAAACCACCTTGCGAGTAGAGCTGCACGAGTAATCGAAATAAACCAAAATTTATTTAATTAAATATGACATTTTTACACAAATTTGTAAAAACTTACAAACCACCAAAATAAAAGCTTAATGGTTTAATGTTTGAAAATGAAGAAATTAAGACAGCCAGAAATATTACAATTGTAATTTTATAGTTGTACCATAAAGTTATTGATCTAAAATATGTCTATGGCAGCCCTATGAATGGGAAAAACATGGGAAAATGATTCAATTTGGCACAATTGCAGCGATGGTAATGAATAGTGATTGGACCAATTTTGGACCAACTCTATAGCGTGAAATTTGAAATATGAAATTTAGTACTTCTGATTCCTTTCATCATGCTGATCACATTCATCTTAAATTAAGTCTAGAGACTCCGCCCATTACAGTAGTGGCCATTTTGAAAGTACAGTATTCCATTTTTTCGCTACTACTCCTCCAAACCTTCTCAAATTCTTACGAACATTGGCTCAGATGATCTTTGGACCGAGACCTGAAAAATGTCTATTTTTGCTAATAACTTTTGAACAGCTTGTCAGAAAATCTGTCTTGGATTCCTTGTGTCATGCTGATTTTGCCAGGATCGGATGAACCATCTGGCCGCCATTTTGAATTTTGTCATAAATATCTTTTAAACGATTTGACATATCGGCACAAAAGTCAGTAGGTATCATCATCGGCATTTCCTGAAGGAACCTGAGAAGTTTGAATACAGCGCCACCTAGTGTTTTTGTTTTTGCAAAAATGCTCATAACTTTTCAAAACATAGTTACATTTTTGTTTTTCTTTGTCATTATGTTTCTTGGTTTATACCAATTCCGACAATATGTAACATGTCATTTTCCAACAATGTGACTGTCCGCCATATTGAAGCAAATGAAAAACCGGTTTTTCGCTACTCCTACAAACTTTGCCCTATTTTGTCCAAAACTGGCTCAGATAATCTTTGGACCAAGCCGCACCGAAGAGACTTAACAGATTTTTGATATTCGCTACTGTTCCTGTGAAATATCTCTACAAAGATATTTAGCCTGTGTTTGCTGTCAGCCCTACAAAATGTAAATTTACATCACATTTTAAATTTAATCAAAAAGAAAAAAAAAAGGCAAATAGACTTTCTCCAAATCGTCCAGTTCTGAGTTACTGACATTCAGCTACAAATATAAAAAACGATTTACCGTCATCAGATAAATATATTTGAATACACAACCATTCACATTTACTCGTCGACAACACCTATTCAGTGTCCAGCAACACGTTCAGTTACGGTGAGTTAATATGTAGAAAATGAAGAAGAATGTAGAAGTAAAGGGATTTTATTATGCTTTTTTACACGTTCATCTTTCTTCAGTGTGTAATGTTTCTGTTTGAGCATGAAAAAGCTCTGCAAAGTTCCAATGTCCCTCCAGCGGGAGTTCTTCTCTATATCAGTGTCAGTGTTTCTGAACTCCCTGAAAAACCTCCATTGTAGTCTTGAGTTTTCTGCCGGGAACGAACACGTCAAATATTCCTCATTTAAATAATTCACACACAGAATAAAGGGGCGGGGCCTGGTTGAGTTAGTTAGTAGTGTGTTGAAACTGACGGTTATGGTAAGGGGCAGGACATTTCCCAAACACGCTTGAGCGGTTGACCAATCACAACACGCTGCTCCAGCCGACCAATCAGAGCACATCAGAAGGAGGGGCATCACAGAGACAGAAACTAAACAGAGCATTACTGACAGACTGGGAAGAGAGGAGCTGCAACAATGGAGAATATGGGGAAAATAATGAAAATTCAAGCATGAAAACCTGTTCTAGTAGGGCCCAAAAACACAACCAAGACTTTGTAAAAGGGCATAATAGGTCTCCTTTAATGAAAAGAGTAAAATGTGTAGGAATTTGTTTTGATTTTTATCTCTGTCTGACTGTTGTTTCTGAGTTATTGTGTCATTTTAATCACATCTACCAGAGAGAGAGAGAGAGAGAGACAGACAGACAACGCACGGTATTCTGTCTGGTCAGAGTAACAGTATTTTATCTGAGTAGATACTGCATAAAGTACTTCCCTTTGAGCTGTAGTTCATGACATGTGTGTTGTGTGTACCTCTCTTAAGCAGGAGTAGATGGGGCACACCAGCACTCTGAACGGCTCTCCAGCGCTGCTCCTCATGGTGCCGAACACTTCACACAGAAACGTGATGAAGCCCAGCCAGCACTCCACATCCGTCTGCTGCAGCTCCTCACGCCGCTTGAAGTCCCTCTGGAGAGACACAGACCGGTCAGGACATGCATGTGAATACAAAACATTTGGAATAGCTACCATTTTATTTATGTTTTTGAAAGAGGTCTCTTCTGCTCACCATATAGTAAAAGAAGTAATATGGTGAAAGATTACAAATAATAATAATTTTTAAAAATTCTATTTGAATGTCTTAATGTAATTTATTTCTGTGATTAAAGCTGAATTTTCAGCATCATTACTCCAGTCTTCAGTGTCACATGATCCTTCAGAAATCATTCTGATATGTGATGATACATTTTATGGAATTGAAAGTTCAAAAGAACAGTATTTATTTGAAATATAAATCTTCTGTAACATTATAAATGTCTTTACTGTCAATTTTGATCAGTTTAATGCATCCTTGCTGTGTTTTTTTATCTCACTTACCTCAATCTTCTAAATGATAGTGTTTGTAGGTTTCCAGAAAAATATTAAGCAAGGATGTTTTCAACATTGATAATAATCATAAATGAGCAGCAAATCCTCATATCAGAATGATTTCTGAAGGATCATGTGACACTGAAGAAGTAATGATGCTGAAAATTCAGCTTTGATCACAGGAATAAATTACATTTTATAATATTTTCACATAGAAAACAGTTATTTTAAATTGTAATATTTCACAATATTACGGATTTTACTGCATTTTACATCCAATAAATGCAGCATTCTGAGCAGAAGAGACTTCTTTCAAAAACATTTTAAAAAAATCGAAACTCCAAACTTTTGACCGTTAGTGTATATTCAGAGAACACCAACATACAGATGTTTTTACATCCATTAAATTTCCCAGCTTGCCTGACACGTCATGAACAATGCAAGTGCACACAAAAACCTCAATGGACTTTCTCTTTCTCACACACACACACACACACACACACACACACACACACACGTGTGCGCGCAATCTCTGAATCTGTTCTGCGATAAGCCGTCTGTGTGTTTGTGGCAGATTGCTAAATGAGTCGGAGCAGACATGTCCTTTCGCTAGGGTCAGAGACGCTTGCATCTGTGTGTATGTTACATAATCCCGTCAGAACGAAAGAGTCTGCTCGAGCGTCATACGGGTGAAGAGCACTGGTTTATGCGAGGACAAACCGGATGATTCATACACCTCAATACACACTCAAAACTCCAGACTGATGCCGGAGACACAGTTAAAGGGGCTACTACATGCTAAAAGGCAAAAAAGGGATTTTTGACTATCCGTTTAAACAATTACACTACTGTTCAAATGTATGGGATAAGCAAGGATGTTTTCAACATTAATAATAATCAGAAATGTTTCTTGAGCACAAATCCTCATATTACAATGATTTCTGAGGGATCATGTGACACTGAAGACTGGAGTAATGATGCTGAAAATTCAGCTTTGATCACAGGAATAAATTACATTTTAACATATATTCACATAGAAAACAGTTATTTTAAATTGTAATAATATTTCACAATATTACTGTATTTTTGATCAAATAAATGAGCATAAGAATGAGCATTTCAAAAACAAACTTGTTTTAAATGTAATCAACAACGTAAATCACATACATGGTTTCATGTATATAAATAACAGGAGAAAATTAATCTCTGAAACTTGAAATCATTAATATTATGTCTACTAAACAAGTATGTCAGTTTAGATAATTTGCCTTTTATAGATGCTAAATAATGCTATTGTAATGGATTACATTGAATTTTGCAAAAAATACTATGAATTATTGTTTTGTATGTTTTTTTTTTAAAGTTTGATTGTTATAGATGGCTTTAGTTTTCTTTCATGATCCTGTTATTGACATCTGCAGGATGGCGTTTGTTTGCAGTGGAGCGTTTGCTGGTCTGTGTGTGTGTGTGTGTGTGTGTGAGTGAGTGTGAGAGTGAGTGAGTGTGTGTGAAAGTTTGTGTGTGTGTGTGTGTGTGTGTGTGTGTGTGTGTGTGTGTGTGTGAGTTTGTGTGAGTGTGAGAGTTTGTTGAGAGTTTGTGTGTGTGAGTGAGTATGAGGGAGTGAGTGTGTATGAGTTTATATGTGTGTGTGTGTACGCAAGTGTGTGTCTGTGTAGGAGTGTGAGGGAGAGTTTATGGGTGTGTATATGTTTGTGTGCAAGTGTGAGTGAGTGTGTGTGTATATGTGTGTGCGCAAGTGTGTGTGCGTTAGTCTATGAGGGTGAATGTGTGAGTTTGTGTGTGTGTGTGCATGAGTGAGTGAGTGTATATGTGTGTATATGTTTGTGTGCAAGTGTGTGTGAGTGAGTGTGTGTGTGTGTGCATTAGTGTATGAGTGCGCGTGCGTGCATATATACACTCACCTAAAGGATTATTAGGAACACCATACTAATACTGTGTTTGACCCCCTTTCGCCTTCAGAACTGCCTTAATTCTACGTGGCATTGATTCAACAAGGTGCTGAAAGCATTCTTTAGAAATGTTGGCCCATATTGATAGGATAGCATCTTGCAGTTGATGGAGATTTGTGGGATGCACATCCAGGGCACGAAGCTCCCGTTCCACCACATCCCAAAGATGCTCTATTGGGTTGAGATCTGGTGACTCTGGGGGCCATTTTAGTACAGTGAACTCATTGTCATGTTCAAGAAACCAATTTGAAATGATTCGAGCTTTGTGACATGGTGCATTATCCTGCTGGAAGTAGCCATAAGAGGATGGGTACATGGTGGTCATAAAGGGATGGACATGGTCAGAAACAATGCTCAGGTAGGCCGTGGCATTTAAACGATGCCCAATTGGCACTAAGGGGCCTAAAGTGTGCCAAGAAAACATCCCCCACACCATTACACCACCACCACCAGCCTGCACAGTGATAACAAGGCATGATGGATCCATGTTCTCATTCTGTTTACGCCAAATTCTGACTCTACCATCTGAATGTCTCAACAGAAATCGCGACTCATCAGACCAGGCAACATTTTTCCAGTCTTCAACTGTCCAATTTTGGTGAGCTCGTGCAAATTGTAGCCTCTTTTTCCTATTTGTAGTGGAGATGAGTGGTACCCGGTGGGGTCTTCTGCTGTTGTAGCCCATCCGCCTCAAGGTTGTGCGTGTTGTGGCTTCACAAATGCTTTGCTGCATACCTCGGTTGTAACGAGTGGTTATTTCAGTCAAAGTTGCTCTTCTATCAGCTTGAATCAGTCGGCCCATTCTCCTCTGACCTCTAGCATCAACAAGGCATTTTCGCCCACAGGACTGCCGCATACTGGATGTTTTTCCCTTTTCACACCATTCTTTGTAAACTCTAGAAATGGTTGTGCGTGAAAATCCCAGTAACTGAGCAGATTGTGAAATACTCAGACCGGCTCGTCTGGCACCAGCAACCATGCCACGCTCAAAATTGTTTCAATCACCTTTCTTTCCCATTCTGACATTCAGTTTGGAGTTCAGGAGATTGTCTTGACCAGGACCACACCCCTAAATGCATTGAAGCATATGCCATGTGATTGGTTGATTAGATCATTGCATTAATGAGAAATTGAACAGGTGTTCCTAATAATCCTTTAGGTGAGTGTATATATATATATATATATATATATATATATATATATATATATATATTATATATATATATTATATATATATATTATATATATATATATATATATATATATATATATATATACACACACACACATAAGGGTGAGAGTTTGTGTGTGTGTGTGTGTGTGCGCGCGCGAGTGTGAGAGTTTGTGTGTGTGAGAGAGTGTATGAGTATGAGTGAGAGTTTGTGTGTGTGAGAAAGAGTGCGTGTGTGTGTGTGTAGAGCAGGATGTGTGTTTTGGCCGCACCAGCAGCAGGGGGTTAGAAATTAGTCTAACAGTCAGTTCCCAAAAACAATGACAAAATACTTAGAGCTTCACCAGCAAAACCGCCGTACAGACAGACTGACCCGAACAACAGAGACAGAGACACGCCATAAACACACATCTACAGCGCGTCTCCCTGCAGCGCCAGCCACAATACATTAAAAGGGTCATATTTTTTACTTTTAGAGCATTTCGTGTTTTTTCACCCAGATTTTTTTTTTGTCATTTTGAAGTTGATTTTAAGGATTTCCATTGAAATTGAAGGAAATGAGTGATGACAATTTCATGTTGAACTATTTCTTCACAGAATATTCATCAGCTTTCAGAAAGATCCGTCAAACTCCTAACTTTTAAAATGAGGTGAAAGCGTTTTCTCCAGTGAGGAAATTGTACAGGGTCACTCAGCTGCATTGCGTGGATGAGTCACATCCTGAAGCCCTCGAGAAAAAGAGGAAGAAGAGAAACAGAGAGAACGCAGACACGAAAGAGGAACGAAAGAGTTGAGAGCAGCAGGTGGGATGACATTTGCAGAAAGTCCTTCTGAGTGACATCTGGCCACTGTAGTGTGCAATCTGATTGGTCCTCAGAGACCGCATTGACCAATAGAAGACAACCTGCAGAACATGAACATGATGAAATAGGTTCTGGACATTCAGTTCTTACCTGTAACATGTTGAGTAGGAGCGAGCGGAATTTGGTGCCTTCCACCATGAACAGAGCCATCTTGTCACAGAGTTTGGCAGCCGTAGCCGCAAAACTTCGGTCGCTGACCGCCTTGCGGTAAATCGTGTGCACAATCTGGTTCAGCGTCTCCTCGGAGTCGGCCGAGTTCTGCGCCTCCTCCATGAATGTGGTCAGCTGACCCTCCACGCCGCTGCTGTTGTTTTTCATACTGTTTAGAATCTCTAATAATCTGTCCATTCGGTTCCGCTGAGGTCCGGCCGTTGCCACGGGAACTTCCTCCTGCCAATCAGAACAGCGAGAGTGGTCATGTGACTTGAAACACTGAGGAATGGTGTGGTTCAAAAGTATGGGGTCACTAAGATTTTACAATGAAATTAATATCTATCTGTCTGTCTATCTATCTATCTGGACTTCTGTCTTTCCATCTATCCATCCATACATCCATCCATCCATCCATCTATCTATCCGGACGTCTGTCTTTCCATCCATCCATCCATATAAACTAAAATGGCAATTCTGCATTTAACTATATTAATTCAAATTCAACTCAGTTTCAGGAACTAAACTGGAATTTAAAAGCACCTTCTCTTTCAATCTCCTCCTCAGTCTCTCTTTCGACGACTGCAGTAAGCTGATCTTCCCGCTCTCAGTCTTCTCCTCCTTGTCTTCTTTCTTCCTCTCATCTTTCGCAGGCTCATCCTTCGCTCCTCTGTCTGTGTGGGGCTCTGGCTCCTCATATTTTACATTCTCTGTCTCTTTGGTATTGCGTGTGAGGCCCCTGTCGGCCCCCGGGGGCCCTTGATTGAAACTGTTCGTCTGGTGTTTGGGATGCTGATGCCAGCGGCGGTTCTGGCTGTAGCCGTGATGCGGCCCACCCTGCCGCCCGCCCTGGCTCTGCTGCCCCGGGTAACCCCGCCCTCCATGCTTAATGCCGGCACCTGATTGGTGCTCTGTGTTGGGCTGTTGCATCTGATTTGGCTGCTGTTGCTGCTGCGGTCCCTGCTGCTGCTGAGGATTCTGGGATTTCCCACCAGCCCCTCCTCCTCCAGGCAGGCGCTGCGGCCTCCTAGAACAACAAAAACAGCCTGTTATCGACAATGTCAATGAGTGCTTCTTGCCTATGCAAGGCAGTTGCTAAGGTGTTCTGGAAGGATTTTTTGTAGTTACAAGTGAGTTGCTAGGGCATTGTTAGGTGATTGCCAGTGTGTATTCGCTAAACTGATTAGGTGTTCAAAGCAGTAGTCATACATTGTTATGCAGTTGCTAAGGTGTTCTGGGTAGTTGCCAGGATGTTGCCAAGCAGTAGCTAGGATGTTCTGGGTGGTTAAATAAATCAATCAATAAATAAACAAACAATACACAAACAAACAAAAATCAAAACAAAAATACACAAATAAATAAAAATACATACACATAAATATATTTTTAAATAAACACATTAATATAAATAATTACAAATAAATAAAAACAAACCCCCCCCAAAAAAATACACCTAAATAAATAAAACAAATTAAATAAATATAATATAAATTCTGAAGGACAATGCAGGTCAAACAAACACTGAATTTTAAGAGCATTCTGGGTGTTCAATTCAAAATAACAAAATAAGCAAATACATAAATGCAAAAAATAAATACATAATTACACAAATAAATAAATAAGTGTAAATAAAACCTATTAACTACTAGTTAAAACTACTAGTTTTAATAACCGTTCTACTACGAGAATAGAGACATCCACACCACAAATATAACATTAGCGACAGAGAGGAACAATATTTTTGGAATCATCTTCAGAACAATTTCCAGCTGAACAACAATAAAAACATTGACAGTCAACAGAAAGTTATTATGCGTTTGTGTGGACGTCAATATAGTTTTTACAGTTATCGTTCTTGGTGTGAACTGGCCTTAAGCCAAAATATGAGCATTAGTAATAGTGATGATTGTCTTAAATACCACTACTAATAACTGCAGTCACACACAGTGTATTTGTGAATGTGTATAATGATTTACAGCAAATGTGAGTCAATATGTAATCACCCAAATCTCCATGTTTGCACCGGGCTGACGGGATCATCTGTCTTCACCAGCAGATCTCCAGTCATGCAGACCAACACCGGATTATGGCTTTACAAATCACACAAGCCTGTGTGTACATTACATGTGTTTGCACACATATAGACACGCTGACATGTGCTGTCTGCGTCAGCATGCATTGACAGCATTGAATGCGTTAGTATACGCTATATGTGTGTCATTAATTATGTCTGTGTGAACAAATGTTAGCATCACTGACTGCAATAATCTGAAGAAAAGACAATATTTGGATTCAAGACATTTACAGATTTTACAAACAAAATGTAAGTGCAAATTGAGTTTCAATTGCATTTTTTCAGGCATCACTGTAAAAGTAAAATGCTTCATAAAGCGACAAAAAAAATCCAAGCCAATCTAAACATATTCAGGATTTTTAGACCAATGAGATTTCACTATGACTAAACAACTTGTACAGCAACATAATGTGTTAATATAGAATTCAATAAATGTATTTAGGCCTAAATCTAAGATTATACAACAGATGCATAGTTCTGGTCCTTGATTCTGATTGGTTGAGCCGTTGTAAATTACAAACAATCTGCATGACCTCATTACATCAGTATTACTGCGCCACTGCATTTATATATTAAAATAAATATTTTTCTTATGGACAAACCATTTTATGAAAGCAATAATCCCCGTGAAGCCGTGGTTTACAGTGAATTTAGAGCAACTAAGGGGCTTATTGCTTTATGTATTTGAATTACATATAAAATCTCCATTTATTTGGATTATACAGTTCTAACATTAACAAAACATAATGTGATGCATATTTTTCAGTGACAAATAAAACGGGTAAGAAACAGGTAAGATTTGTTTTAATTTAAATAATCATTTTTAAAAATGAATTTATTTATGCTTAGAATCAGCATAGATCTGTTCATTTGTGAAAATTACATAGCAAATATTCCATTAGTTTAAATGTATGAGATTGAAAGAAATTGGTATTTAATGATGACAAATATGAACCTGATTACTGTGTATTTGTGTATAGGACTATTACAGAAATCTTACTGATGTATCTGACAAATATTCATCACATTAAGTTTATTAATTTATGTTAAAACTGTAATCCAAATGGATGGACATTTTCTATGCAATTCAAATACATAAATCTTAAATTTAGACCTAAATGTCTAGATTTATAGCCATAAAGAAATGAGAACGTTTTGCAGGCGATTCGTACCATGCCAACACTTTTGTGCACCGTCTTCCAGTGTCAGTAACATAGGATGAAGGAACAAGGTCAATAATACAGCTTCTCTGAAGAGTAAACAAGCGTACAGAGGCCTGAAGAGAACACACAATGCCCATCTCAAATCCACAACATCAGATGACACTTCAAAGCCTAACGTCTTTACTAGTGACCGTTAACACACGTAACCTCTGAGCGCCTGTGAAACAGTACTCTGTGCCCTTTAAAACACTCACGCACACATGATGCCACACACGGGAATCTCCTCGCTGCGAGAACAGGCTTTACGTTTGATTGACAGCTTTAGAGCGAGACGTCCAGGTTAAGGTCATGTTTGACCGTGGTGTTCTGGTTTTACGAGGGGTTAATTTTAGGAGAGACACACTGAGTGTGCTGAATGACAGGTCGAAAATAAGACATCAAGGTGCTGACTGTGACATTCTTTAGACTTTATGTGGTTAACCCTTGACGTCGCTCCATGGGAACATGTTTCACACAGATACTTTTGAACACCAATCAGGCATAACATTATGACCTAATATTGTGTTGGTCCCCCTTTTGCTGCCAAAACAGCCCTGACCCGTTAAGGCATGGATTCCACTAGACCCCTGAAGGTGTGCTGTGGTATCTGGCACCAAGATGTTAGCAGCAGATCCTTTAAGTCCTGTAAGTTGCAAGGTGGGGCCTCCATGGATCAGACTTGTTTGTTCTGCACATCCCACAGATGCTCGATTGGATTAAGATCTGAGGAATTTGGAGGCCAAATCAACACCTCAAACTCGTTGTGCTCAAACCATTCCTGAATCATTTTTGCTTTGTGGCAGGGCACATTATCCTGCTGAAAGAGGCCACAGCCACCAGGGAATACCGTTTCCATGAAAGGGTGTACATGGTCTGCAACAATGCTTAGGTAGGTGGTACGTGTCAAAGTAACATCCACATGGATGACAGGACCCAAGGTTTCCCAGCAGAACATTGCCCAAAGCATCACACTGCCTCCGCCGGCTTGCCTTCTTCCCATAGTGCATCCTGGTGCCATGTGTTCCCCAGGTAAGCCACGCACACACACCCGGTCATCCACGTGATGTAAAAGAAACCGTGATTCATCAGATCAGGCCACCTTCTGCCATTTCTCTGTGGTCCAGTTCTGATGCTCACGTGCCACTGTTGGTGCTTTCGGCGGTGGACAGGGGTCAGCATGGGCACCCTGACTGGTCTGCAGCTATGCAGCCCCATACACAACAAACTGCAATGCACTGTGTATTCTGACACCTTTCTATCAGAACCAGCATTAACTTCTTGAGCAATTTGAGCTACAGTCGCTCGTCTGTTTGATCGGACCACACAGGCCAGCCTTCGCTCCCCACATGCATCAATGAGCCTTGGCCGCCCATGACCCTGTCGCCGGTTCACCACTGTTCCTTCCTTGGACCATTTTTGATGGATACTGACCACTGTAGACTGTTGGTTGCAGTTTTGGAGATGCTGTGACCCAGTCGTCTAGCCATCACAATTTGGCCCTTGTCAAACTCGCTCAAATCCTTACGCTTGCCCATTTTTCCTGCTTCTAACACATCAACTGTGAGGACAAAATATTCACTTGCTGCCTAATATATCCCACCCACTAACAGGTGCCGTGATGAAGAGAGAATCAGTGCTATTCACTTCACCTGTCAGTGGTCAATGTTATGCCTGATTGGTCTGTCTGTCTATATCTCGTTTATATATAAATGGTAGAATATTCTGCAATAAAAAGACGTAGCATTAACAACATGCAGTTTTAACATTTTTAACTAATTTAATCAAGTGTTCTCAAGGCAAATGGTGCTTTAGCTACTTTAAAAACCTTGCAAAAGTGCAAATCTCAACAGAACATGAAAGAAGAATCTAGATGAAAAGAATCTTTGAAGAAAAGCTTAATTTGGAGTCGATTATGATGAAGTCCTTGAATGTGTTTCGGAGAGGAGTCAAAGCACTTCTATTCAAACAAACATCTGAACAGAATCACATGCAAGAGACTTCAGATATATAGAGTAAATTAAGATCTCAGTTAGATGAATAAATTAAACTTTGAAAATTATGAAATAAATGTTGGAAAATCAACCCAGTGTTAGTTAACCAAATTAACCCAACAGAACATTACATAACCAGGCATGACACATCATTTCTTCCATATTATTGATTTGTTTTAACCTGCAATGACCATTACAAGCACAATGCAGCATAGCTTCACCCACACGGAACTCTCATTGGTCCAAAACCTTGCTCTATATAGCTTTATATTAAATATTGCCATTCATGGCAATTCATGCATTTGGCAAACACTTTTATCCAAAGCAACTTACACTGCATTCAAGGTACACATTTTTATCAGTTCATGCATTCCCTGGGAAACAAACCCATGACCTTTGTGTTGCAGTGTCATGATCTACTGAGATACAGGTAAGCAGATATAATCTGATAATATCAGACATCTGTTCATTTGTCAAAATCTATTAAAAAGCTCTGCCAAGTTACAAAGTCCCTCCAGCGGGAGTTCTTCTCTATATCAGTGTCACTGTTTCTTAACTCCCTGAAATGCCTCCATTGTAGTCTTGAGTTTTCTAACACGTTACAATATTCCTCATTTAGATAATTAATATGCAGAATAAAGGGGCGGGGCCTGGATGAGTTCGTTAGTAGTGTGTTAAAACTGACAGTTATGGTGAAGGGCGGGACATTTCCCAAACACACTCAAGCAGTTGACCGATCACAACACACTGCTCCAGCCGACCAATCAGAGCACATTGAGCTTTTCAGGAGAAGCGGCTTCATAGAGACAGGAACTAAACAGAGTGTTACTGACAGACTGGGAAGAGAGGAGCTGCAACAATGACAAAATATGAGAAAAATAATGTGTTTATGTACATTTAAACATGAAAACCTGTGTGTGTGTACACCAAGAGACACTTCAGTGTTTTAAAGGAACACGCCGACTTTTTGGGACTTTAGCTTATTCACCGTATCCCCCAGAGTTAGATAAGTCCATACATACAATTTTTATCTCCGTGCGTGCCATAACTCTGTCTGACGCACCCACCGCTAGCCTAGCTTAGCACAAAGACTGGAGGTAAACGGCTCCAGCTAGTCTACTGCTCAATAAATGACAAAATAACGCCAACATTTTCCTATTTACATGTTGTGATGTGTATAGTTACATCGTGTACTAAGACGAAGGAAAATGAAAAGTTGCAATTTTCTAGACTGATATGGCTAGAGACTATACTCTCATTCCTGCATAATAATCCAGGAACTTTGCTGCCGTACCATGGGTGCAGCGGCGCAATGATATCACGCAGCGCCTGAAAATAGTCCCCAGTACGCTCTCTGTGCAAGCAGGTTGTCAAGTTGGTTATGTTGACGGAAGTTAGCCTATTTTCAGGCGCTACGTAATATCATTGCGCCGCTGAACCCATGGAACCCATCAAGTTCCTTGATTATTACGCAGGAATGAGAGTATAGTCCCTAGCCATATCGGTCTAGAAAATTGCAACTTTTAATTTTCCCTCGGTCTTAGTACATGATGTAACTATACACATCACAACATGTAAATAGGAAAATGTTGGCGTTATTTTCTCATTTATTGAGCAGTAGGCTAGCTGGAGCCGTTTACCTGCAGTCTTTGTGCTAAGCTAGGCTAGCGGTGGGTGCGTCAGACAGAGTTATGGCACGCACAGAGATAAAAATGGTATGTATGGACTTATCTAACTCTGGGGGATACGGTGAATAAGCTAAAGTCCCAAAAAGTCGGCGTGTTCCTTTAAGCAGAGCAAGAGCCAGATTCAATGGTGTCCACACCCAACCCTTCCCTCATTCACACAGTACACACACACCACAATACAATACAACAAAAAGTTATGAGAAAACCTCTTACATAACAGAAACATAATGTGTTTGCTTTACACAAGATAAACCCTTACTGACAGGTCTGTCAATGGGAATCACGCCTGCTTCTCTTAAGTTAAAGACTTCACTCACAGCAGACGCCAGATTTTAATTAATACAAATGAAAATAAGACTGAGGAAGAGAAGTACAGTGCAAATCTGCTGATCAAAAATCGAAAAACACATCCGTGCAAAATGTTCAAGGGGACAAATAACTCAGGAAAAGATAGGATGTGAAAATTACGACATACTGAACAAACTGTATCTCTGCATTTTGCCAAATGAAACATGCTGTTTAAGGCTATAGTAACCCAAACTTTTCCATCATAGCATACACACTAAATCTCCACCATGTAAAACAGATCATCTCTAGAAGATCCTAAAAGCATCGGCCTCCATTTCTGTGTTTTCAGGTAATGTCTAGTAGTGGTTGACCGATATATCAGCCAATTTTAGTTTTTTTTTTAAATTAATGAATAAATTAATTTAATATGCATTAATCAAATTAATATAAATATCAAAACATGCTTTATTTTAACATTGGCCAACAAACAATCGGTCAACCACTAATGTCTAGCACTCCTTTCACTCCACCAGATCTTCTGAAACCCTTCCCATAATAACCTTCATTAACATTCCCTCATACCCGTCACCTTAATGCCTGTTCCCATTACTGGACGTACGGAGATACTATGTAGGTTAATGATGACTCACCTGAAGCGAGAGGATGAGAACATACTGTACAGTGATCAGGATTTGTTGTGCAAGCAGAATAAAGCGCACAAATCTCAAGAACACAATTCCAGGCTAGTCAGAAGAAGATGGTTAGTTTGAATCCCAAGAGGGTGTTGGATCCCACAAGCAGTTCAGGAGGACGGTATTCAGGAGCCAAGTTTGTAAGTGGAAGGACAAGAAAGAGAGGACAGGATTCAGGAGAGCTGCTTGGAGCTGGACCCGTTTGAGACACTGACCTGGACACTTGCCGCTTTCCTTCGGCTGGCAGCAGCACCGTCAGATCGTCATGGGGCATATCGGATCGGCTACGGGTACGACAGGGAGATGATGCGTGAATGTGGATGGGAGGGTAGAAACAAGGAGGAAATTGAACACAAGAAAAGACACGAGAGAACTAAAAGAAACAGGAAGAACAAAAGAAAACGGAGATGGAACAGTAAAATCTAAGACAAAAATGCAAGAATATATGATTGGGACAGTTATGAAATCTACTTGAGAAAAAAAAAAATATATTAAAAATATAATTAATTAAAAATAAAATGACTATAAAATGTTACAGGAGCTACAGGGTTTAAGGGCAACAACTGAATGACAGGACATCTACATAATGCTACAAAAGCCAAAGAAACGTTGCAGTAAAAGACAGGACGGTTTCCACAATGGAAGTTTCTTTAAATAGGCGCAATTGGACACTTTGACTGCGAGTGGCAAGTACAAGAAACCCCCCCCAAAATACAGTCGTTATTGATGGCTTTTGTGTCCATGTCTTCCTTCTCTTTTCCATTGTGAAGGTCCACCATCACTCCTCATCCAGAGGGTGAACAGGGTCTGAGTTTATTCTGGTCTTTGATGAATTGAACGTTTAAGAGAACAGAATTTATTTCAAATAGAATTTTTTTACTGTCTTTACTGTCACTTTTTAACAAATAATACAAATTAAACTCTCTCTCACTCTCTCACTCTCTCACTCTCTCACGCATTTCATAAAGATGTTTTTTGATTCAGCAAACTAATCTAGAGAAAGAGAGAAAAAGAAAAGGCTGATGCCAACAAACAACATGACCGCAGGGTCCTCTCTGGCAGCAGCAAAGCATTGTGGGTGGCCAACACCAGCAATAACAGGCTGAAAAGCCTTGTGTTAGAGGAGTGGGAGAGAGAGAGAGGGATGTGGGAAGAGAATCGTCTTGTGTTGTGAGGTGAATACTGACTCGCACACACACTCTCGCTCTCTAAAGATTTATTCTCTAGATTGTCTTTACTCCTACTTCTAACTTTTGTAGTCAAAATCCAAGTAAAACATGCAAAAATATGCCCGTGCAAAACTTGCAAACACGATGCAAAGGTGCTGTGGGTGGTTTTATTAAGTGCTGCAGGGCTAATGTATTTTTGTAGGCACTGTTTTAGCACTTCCGGTTCCATCATCCCGAAGTCTATGGGTTTTTGGTTAAATGCCTGAAATAAGGCCTGTGACAGACACAAGCACAACATTTATCATGTTTTATTCTAAAACAAAATACATCATTAATACCCCTTGTGTGTTTTTAAAGCTTTTACTTGCTAACAAGTGTCTAAATGGGTCTACAGAGGTTGTCGGGACATTAAACATCATTACACAGAACAGGTAAACTTATTTAATAACTAGTAGGGTTGGGTATTGTTTGAATTTTAAAGATTCCGATTCTGCTTACAGACGACTGCTAACGGACTCCGCCCTATTCGCATAGACTCCGCCCCTCAGTGAGCGGTACACAGTCCGCCATGTTTATCTCCTCGCCAGAGCTTTTAACAGCAGCATTCAAGGAATGTGTTATTAAAGCTACAAAAATGTTATTCAGTCAAGAGCAGTGAATGATTTTCTGTTTTTCTTTTGTCGTTTCATATTAGCAGCATATATAGCAGTAGTTACTGTATATTACGCTGCTGTCACTTTAATACACAGATCTAATATACACATGTGATTCCTTTACTCGCTGTTTACATTCACAGACATAACCGACTGTGTTTGTGTGAACTTTGTGTGTTTTTGACATAACCTTGTGTGTGTTTGACAGTTTAAGCGCAATAAGACATGAAAGAGAACTTAGTTTAATACTCGCGGGATGCGCCGTCTGACATCCAGCTTTCTGTGCGTGTGCTGTAGGTGTGTGTGCTCAGAAAACCATCTATCAGAAGTTTAATTCGATATGGCTTTAAAACGCATGCAGATAATAAACTTAAAGAACTGCAATGTCACGTGAGCGTGAGCGATAGAGATGATCATCAAAACCCAACAAATGTTTAGTTCATTTTTGGCAGAGTATCGGAGACATGAGCTGTAAAGGCTCCGCCCTCTTCTGGAAAGGGGGCTGGGAACAGCAGCTCATTTGCATTTAAAGATACATGTACGAAAACAGCACATTTTTCCTTCCACTCAAAAATGGGCATTTACAACATGGGGTATTTTGAGCTGAAACTTCACAGACACACTCTGAGGACACCTGAGACTTGTATTAAATATTGTAAAAAGGGGCATAATAGGTCCCCTTTAAAGACAAGTAAACACTTGGTAATTAAAAAAAGAACAAATAAATTAAGCAAAATCGCAGAAATAAATATTTGTCCATTCAAGTGCAAAAAGACACGGAAGAGAACTCTGTTCAGTATCGCGCACTATACAGTATGAGAGTCTTATAAAGTCTTCTTGTGCTTGAATGGTTTAAAATCACATTAAAATCACTTTTTCTGTGTGTGCAGCATAGAAAACAGCGCACAGGTCTTCTTGCGCTTGAATGGCTTAAAGTCATATTAAAATGCACACAAAGGAATCGATAAGATGAATCGAAATTCATTTTATAACAAGTATCTGATTCCTAACCTCAAGTATTCGATTACAGAATTGGAATCAATTTTCGATTCCCAACCCTACTCACTAGTATTTGGCATTTTTTAAATATCGGCAGATACGTTTTTCTGATTGGCCAATGTGTTTTGATGGGCGGTGCTGAAAATGCCAGCGCCTGAGAACTATATCATTAAAACAAATCTCTGAATATCTAATAAACATAAAATTTCATAATCCTTTCAGATTGAATCGAATCCAGCCGTGAGATCTTCTAAAGTGTGCATTAGTAGCCTGCATGAATGTGCTTCTGTGCGTGACGGTCGGAGTGAATGCGGACAGGAGAGTTCAGCGTCACTGGAGACGCAACAAACTTTAAGTCCTTGATTTTAAAATATGCTGCGCTATATTCAGTTGACCACTGTGTCATATTAATGTCATTTACACAGTGCTGTATGTAAAATTAGTGCTACCATGTCTGTATTTGAAACAAATATATAACAGGGCCCTGTTAGCCTACAGTGTTTACTTCCTTTTTATTCATATATTCATATATATTTTTAAACAATTACTTTATTTGTGAAAAATACTGAAATATGATTGCAGAATCAAGAGGTTGCCATCTAAAGTATAAGCATGTTTATTTTGAAGATTTATTTATTTTATTTATTTTCAATTTCTAATTTATTAAATATGAATTAAAATAAATATAAATAATAACACCTTTATATCGGCCTCCCTGCTCTCGAAGGTATCGGCAATAAAAAAAACAACATCGGTCGACCACTACTCACCAGTCCACTTTTACAGCCTTGTTGTGTCTATAATCGTGCTCTTGCAAACTATTCTAACTCAAACTTTCAGGGAAAAAGTTTTTTAATTAAAAACTGAAAGAGTCATCGCATGAAGCTGGAAGTCATGTGACCCTGGTGTATTCGTTTCACAGCCTACGTTTAGTTTTATACTGCCGATTGCATTTAGGCTTCAAAACCACCAGTAAAGGCCACTGCTGGACAGGCCCAGTGCATTCTGGGCCGCAGGGAATCTGGGAGCCTTATTCACACATAAACCATCTATTCTGTTGCACACGCCCTGTCAAAGCAAAAACCTTAGTACTGTATAAACGTCCTTGAATACAGCGGCATCACAATGCAGACATGAGAAACATCCACTGAAGACATCCAGTCGGACTGGGTTCCACACACAAGGGCATCGGACCGATGACAACCAGAGCTTTTCTGTGCATTAACAAAGCCATGAATAATAGAAGGGTTTTGCTTTCTTTCACCCTCTGCTTTCTCCTTCGCTCAAGTTTAGACCAAAATATTTACTTTTTTGCAGTTTCTTAGCAACTGCAAATCACAACAGAGAAATGTTCCGATGAGGTCAAAGTCAAAACGTGAATGCAGAAAGGTGGAAGTGGTTTTATGCATTAACAGTGAAGATTATGAGTAAAGAGCATGCAGATACAGAGCGTTGAGTTTTACTCCAAACACAACACAAATGCACCGGCTGACGCTCTCATTACATTCGACTCGGACACGTGTGGAAAGTGTGAGCTGGTGTGTTTTCTGCTTTAAGAGTCTAACGTCAGTGCTGTGTTCTCAATGCTTTCACTAAACAACTGGAAGAGAGTCGGACAGTAACGCAACGCTCTGAGTGTAAGGAGAAGGTCATGTCGTACTGTGACTCACCGGCGGTCATTTCTGCGGCGGCGAAACACTTTTTTAGCGTGTGCGATCTCAGCTTCATTAGGCAGAGGAGGAAAAACCTGCAGACAGAGAGAGAGAACAAACCAGAAAAAACATGAGAAATTATGATTCCATTTCACAGCATATATATATATACATATATATACACATATATACACACACACTCACCTAAAGGATTATTAGGAACACCATACTAATACTGTGTTTGACCCCCTTTCGCCTTCAGAACTGCCTTAATTCTACGTGGCATTGATTCAACAAGGTGCTGAAAGCATTCTTTAGAAATGTTGGCCCATATTGATAGGATAGCATCTTGCAGTTGATGGAGATTTGTGGGATGCACATCCAGGGCACGAAGCTCCCGTTCCACCACATCCCAAAGATGCTCTATTGGGTTGAGATCTGGTGACTGTGGGGGCCATTTTAGTACAGTGAACTCATTGTCATGTTCAAGAAACCAATTTGAAATGATTGGAGCTTTGTGACATGGTGCATTATCCTGCTGGAAGTAGCCATCAGAGGATGGGTACATGGTGGTCATAAAGGGATGGACATGGTCAGAAACAATGCTCAGGTAGGCCGTGGCATTTAAACGATGCCCAATTGGCACTAAGGGGCCTAAAGTGTGCCAAGAAAACATCCCCCACACCATTACACCACCACCAGCAGCCTGCACAGTGGTAACAAGGCATGATGGATCCATGTTCTCATTCTGTTTACGCCAAATTCTGACTCTACCATCTGAATGTCTCAACAGAAATCGAGACTCTGACCAGGCAACATTTTTCCAGTCTTCAACTGTCCAATTTTGGTGAGCTCGTGCAAATTGTAGCCTCTTTTTCCTATTTGTAGTGGAGATGAGTGGTACCCGGTGGGGTCTTCTGCTGTTGTAGCCCATCCGCCTCAAGGTTGTGCGTGTTGTGGCTTCACAAATGCTTTGCTGCATACCTCGGTTGTAACGAGTGGTTATTTCAGTCAAAGTTGCTCTTCTATCAGCTTGAATCAGTCGGCCCATTCTCCTCTGACCTCTAGCATCAACAAGGCATTTTCGCCCACAGGACTGCCGCATACTGGATGTTTTTCCCTTTTCACACCATTCTTTGTAAACTCTAGAAATGGTTGTGCATGAAAATCCCAGTAACTGAGCAGATTGTGAAATACTCAGACCGGCCCGTCTGGCACCAACAACCATGCCACGCTCAAAATTGCTTAAATCACCTTTCTTTCCCATTCTGACATTCAGTTTGGAGTTCAGGAGATTGTCTTGACCAGGACCACACCCCTAAATGCATTGAAGCAACTGCCATGTGATTGGTTGATTAGATAATTGCATTAATGAGAAATTGAACAGGTGTTCCTAATAATCCTTTAGGTGAGTGTGTGTATATATATATATATACACATATATATATATACACACACACACACGCACAGTATATACACACACACCGTATATACACATCCATTTATACATATGCACCCCAATTCTATTTGTACAAAATGGCTTTTACATTAAAGTAATGACATAAAATTGTCACATATGACCCATTACTTGACATCTGAGCAATTCAATTAAATCAAAAACAGATGTTTAGAATCAAGACCCACCCTTCATTATTCATAATATTGTTTCACACGAAAATACGTCATGAATCATTTTGTGCATGACTTCAGAGGTCAGTCTGCAGTGTGTTCTGCTGTATGAACATTATCTACAAACACAAGAGAGCCACAGCATCTACAGTACCATAAACTGAAGATAAGATAAAGTTTTAAAAGATCTCTCTTGGGTACTGCAGGAGGTTAAAACGTTTATCGGCCAGATATGGGAAACAAGTACTGGTGCATGATGGGTAATAAAACCCTAAACTCTGACAACCTTCCATTTCACAGCATAATGGAACATTCTTGAGCACTGAGCTGCAGTAGCAGTGCGCGCGCACACACACACACACACACACACACACACACCTCAGGGTTTCTGTTTCTAGCCCTTCTGAGTCTCTGAAGCCAAAACCACTGTATGCTGATTGGCTGTCTCTGATTGGACACAGATGTGGCGGGAGATTAGTGTAATTGGCTGCTTTTCCTTGTCGGCTTGGTAATAAGGGCTTCTAACGCTTAACCCCGCCCCCACACAGAAACACAGCCAAAGTCGGACACAGAATGTCGCCAGCCATCACGTTTATTACAAAAACCAACTGAAACTTAAGAAAAATACCTCCGGATGCATTCATAATGATAAATGCATCACGTCAAAGATCTGGCTGGACCTTGACTGACCCACACTGAAGTAAAAACTTCATTCAGAAATGAAAATGTTCTTCACTGACTCACTCTCATGTGGTTTTAAACCTGTATGACTTACTTTCTTCAGCAGAAACACAAACAGTGAATGTTTGGAGAATATTCCGGCCTCTCTTCTACATATAAAGACCAGGCTATATGACTATAAGGCATGGTTATCTTAACTTGACATGCAAATGCAAATGAACATTTCTAAATTCTCATATATTCAAAAACTTTACACAAGCCAAAAATGATGATAATTATTTCTATTTCATAGAATAATCTATTTCTATTGCACATTTTGCCTGAAACAATGCATCTGGACAATTCATTTAAAAAATATATATATTTTCAATAAGGTTTTCAAAACTGTAACATAATATTTATAATCTTTTTTTAAATACATTTTTAAAATAATACTACCAAAAATCAAAAATAGAAATAGTTAAGATTTTAATGTCTCTTCTGCTCACCAACGCTGTTTATTTGATTAGTAATATTGTGAAATGTATTACAGTTTAAAATAAATGTAAAATCTGAATATATTGTAAAATGTAATTTATTCCTGTGATCAAAGCTAAATTTTCAGCATCATTACTCCAGTTTCACATGATCCTTCAGAAATCATTTCAAAAACGTTTAATCGGCAGTGTATATATTTTGTCTCATATTTTATATTTGCATCACAATAATGAGATATAACTTGACAGTTGAGCAATGATTACAATCCAATCGAATACAAATGGCTAGAGCCAAGTCCCATCTTACATTATTCATAACATTTTTCCACATGCCGAAAATCCTGAAATCAGAGGAGAATTGGATATGATGAGTATTTAGATGTGGCTCAGATGTCATATTTAAAAGTGGCCAACATCAGATACCAAAAAGTCTCATCTAATAAGCATTTTGCTGTTTACATGCAAGCAACAAGATCTGATCTGCGCCAGATGTGTGTGGAAAACAACAGAACAGAAATGTCCACGCAGCCATAGAAACAACGGAAAGACTTGTGAGGTTACGTCTGCCACTTTGGGTTTCGCCCCATCAGAATCCATCAAGTCTGAGTTTCTAAATTCATGAGGAACTTCCTCCGTGGCTGAGAGGCGGATCCTCAAACCTCCATTCATCTTCAGTGTGTGTGTGTGAAGCTTCTGTTGCAGTCCTACAGGATGTCACAAGTTGGACGTCTCTGCTCTAATGTTCTCCAGATGATAATCGCAACCACACGAAACACATTCAGACTTCAAAGCGCCTAAATATGTCAATATTTACACAAGCGTGAAACGAAAGAAAGCGAGGCACGAGTTCTTTGCCATGATTAAAGTCCTCAATTATTATTCTTGTAATAGACATTTTAAAATACATACAGCCAAAAAAACGTAAGCATCCGAAGAGGTATGTGATGAATAATTATTGCAGAATAAAGGATAGCAGTCGAGCCGCAGGGAGGAGACCTTTGGTTTATTTTAAAAAGGGTTCGTAGTTTTTTTTTAATGTGAAACAATACGAATGAGTGTGTATGTCCTGTGCACGATGGCTGACAGATCAAAGCCAGCGACACACACACACGGTTGGGCACGTCCCCGCTGAGTGTGACCTTTGACTCCCGGGCTGTAGGATTGTTGGTCAGCGTGCAGACGTGACTGCTGAGGGTGGGACAGCGGGTGATTCGCCCGCGGCAGGAAACGTATGCATTCCGCCACATTCCAGAGGTCAAAGGTCACAGCGGAATCCATGTTCACAGAGTGAACGAGGACTCCTCCCACTATGACCTGATTAGTCTGCACAGAGATACAGTGATGAGGTAATGATGATGTAACAGTGAGAACTCGGCGTTGTGATTACGGTGTCAATATACATATATACACATATCGATCAGGCATAACATTATGACCACTGACTGGTGAAGTAAATAACACTGATTATCTCTTCATCACGGCACCTGTTAGTGGGTGGGATATATTAGGCAGCAAGTGAACATTTTGTCCTCAAAGTTGATGTGTTAGAAGCAGGAAAAATGGGCAAGCGTAAGGATTTGAGTTTGACAAGGGCCAATTTGTGATGGCTAGGCATATCAATTTCAAGTGAACGTAAAACAAGCTTCACATAATCCCATTATAATAAATGTCATATTTACCTGTGGCCTGTCTAACAGGTAGGAAATATACAGAAATTGAATAAAGTTATCAAACTGTCTGCACTGCATAAATAATAAATTAAATACAGAATAACTCCTTATTAAAGCTACAATTTTCTCTGTTACCTCTGTTCTGTGACTAAAATTAATGACAAGACAGCACACCTGCCACTGCCGAACATGACGCGGATCATTTTCTCCACAACTCTTAAGTTAATTTAAGACATTATTTAACTCATTTAAGACTGCTCTTATGAGAATACTCAACAAAATTGGCATTTTGGCATAATTCTGTGTGTTATTGTTCCTTCAAGTGCGAACAGAACTCGATTCTGGTGCGCATCTTTCAGACAAGGGGTGTGTCTCGATCAGCTCCCTAGTTCAGTAGTCAGGGCACTGATCAGGGAGTCGCCACATTCATGTACACAATATACTGATTCACCACCTAGGAAACTAGGGAGCAGATTGGGACACACCCAGGACATTCACAGACAGTGAATATATATATGAAGAAAATTAAAAGTAAAGAAAATTAAGTAAATAAATTCCCGAATTTTTTTTTGAAAACACAAACACTGAGCACAAAATTCTACAAAGCTATAAGCAATAACTTTGGCTAAGCTAACTGGCTAGCTTGCAAACTGAAAACTGAAAACGTTTCGCTTTGATCTTCAGTTCTAGTATGTGATATGAGACAATTCAAAAGGCATTGCATGCATTTCGTTTGACTTTTTGGCAAGCTATACTTTTATTATTTCCATTAGCCACCAAGTAGAACACACAAAAAGACTTTGACTTCGAGCCAGTGGAATCGTTCAGACTGGACAGGATGACGCTCGACACCGGCCCTAGAATCATCACAACCGTCACAGCTAACAAGATCGACCCGCAGAACGCCACAGCTCAACATTCACTCATGCCAAGAAAATGACACCAAATCTTCCCTCGTAGAGAGAACATGAACTCTCCCTGCCACACATGATATTAAAGGGTTATGGAATTGAAAACGCTGTGGATTAAGACCTTAACCTGAAGTGAGTGAGGACGCTTCCCGTCAGAGGACGCTGACGAACCGTGACAGAGAGAATATCACATCCTCTGATTTAAACAGTCCGAGCGGAACAGATTTCAGAAAGATTAGCCAGAGAGGCTCAACAGGTCTTTAATAGTACACCCCAGCAGCTTTAAACCCTGAAATTGAATGTGGAATTGGAAACGATGAACATACCGCTGGAAACATCTGCATATAATTCAAACTGCTGATTACAAATAATTCCTATGAAAATGCTTTTACTTGAACCCACTTAGCATTTAAACTAGTCCATAAATTGCAGAGACACCAACCAGGAACCATGTTTACAGTATCTAGCTGATTTCCTGCGCTGTGATTGGCTGTTTGACCAGAGGTGCTGGTTCCGGAAGTATTTTTTCATCAATTTTTCCCATAGGGATTTTAAAAGTCTTTGTTAAAGAGTTATAAGCTCTGAACCATGAGGTGAATCACAACATTACAAACTTCGATTTGAAGCAAAAAAGTTTTTGAAAATCGAACAAAAAGTCGAAGGTACAAGACTGTGAACTTCACTGTTTTAATGAGAGAAAGAACTACAATCCCATGAAGCATTGCGAACAGCATTATTTAATTAAAAACTACTTATTTATAAATGTTGATTATAAATGTACAAGTTCATTACTGAAATATTTGTATATAAATGCATATTTTGCATTTTAAGAGTGTAGAGAGACTTGACTGCGTCTTTCGCAGTGCTTCATGGGAGTGGGCGGAGCTAAGGAGCTATTTTGGAGCCTGTTCGACTCGATTGGAGTTTTCTGTACAGCGTCATGGGTAATGTAGTTTTTTACCAGGATTTCCATTGTTAAACAATTATTTTATAAATAAGCTGAAATAATGCAGGCTGACGGCTTCAACAGAAGCAAATACCATCGATTAACAACCTTGTAGCTCACAGTAGGGCTGTCTTTAAAGGTTTATAAGTTGTCATTAAAAATCTATTTCCCTATATGGAGAAAATTAATGAGTTTTTACTTCCCGAACTAGACTGTTGAACTCTATACTGAGGGTTTGTTCACACTGCACACAACTCTAATTTGGCACAGTGTTGTTTTAATTTTTGAATTTGTTTTTTTATATTGTCAGTTTGTTTGATTATGTTTACTATTTATTTCTTTAGTTGTTTTTAATAGTTTTAGTTAATGATAATAATCCTGATTTAGCAACAGAAACATTTCATGCAATTTATTTTGCTATTCAGACAACTAAAACATAAATGGATATAATGCACGGATACACCAAAAATATCTGACATTTGCAGGCTGCCTGAACAAAGCCAGAGCGTCCTGTGTGAGATCTGCTCATATGATCCTGTGATTCTAAACTTAGCGCTCACTGGACAGACACAGTTCTTTGTTAGCATCACTATTGCAGGATGACTGAAACCGTCACCTCTGGTATTAACGTGACCCTTTTCCTGTTCACGAGTCAGTGTCACCACATTCCGGATGATGATGCGGAATTGCAAGAGGGAAAGTGACAGGAATTCCTGCACCGCTAGCGGAGTGGAATGAGGAAGACAATGACCCATCAGTCAAAGTGCCGAACACTTGGCATGCGTCCATGACCAGAAAGAGGGAGAGAGCGAGAGAAAATGGACACCTTCCAATCGAAGCATATTAACTATACACACATACGGTACACAATGAAACGTTTTCCAAAGAAAGAGAAACGGAGGGAATGAGAAACAGGGTTCCCACATGAATTTCCATGACTTTTTCCAGTCTTTCATGATTACTGGACAGTGTTGCTATTGTTAACTAAAACTTAAATTATGAAAAATTATTTGAAATATATTTAAAATACAGCTGAAATAAAATAAATATCAGATGGAAATGTTTTTATTTTAATTAGTTGCAAAGGCAACATTTTAAATTTTCGTTTAAGTAAAATTAAGACTAAAACTGAACTTAAAAAAAACTAGAAAAATAGAATAATAGAAAAAATACAAAATAGAGTAAAAAAAAAAAAAAAAATCAAAAGCACATAAAATTGCTAAAACCTAAAATCTATGTTTACAGAGTGGCTAACGAGGACTCCTCCCACTCAAGCCTGATTGGTCTGCACAGAGATACGGTGATGAGGTAATGGTGATGTAACAGTGAGAACTCAGTGTTGTGGTTACGGTGTCAAATGTCTACTCCTCCCCATATCATGTAACCCCATAATGTATGACACACACTTAATAAAGACTTGGCATACCAGGGAGTTGCTTTGCGGTTGCCAGGCTGTTCTGGTTGGTCACCAGGGAGTTATTATGCGGTTGCCAGGCTGTTCTGGTTGGTCACCAGTGAGTTGCTATGAGGTTGTCAGGCTGTTCTGCTTGGTCACTAGGGATTTGCTATGCAATTGCTAGGCTGCTCTGCTTGGTCACTAAGGATTTGCTATGCAATTGCTAGGCTGCTCTGCTTGGTCACCAAGGAGTTGCTATGCAGTTGCTTGGCTGTTCTGCTTGGTCACAAACACAATGCATTTGTTAAATTGTTCTGCTTGGTCACAATGGCAATGCTATATGGTTACTAGGCTGTTCTGCTTGGTCACCAGGGAGTTGCTATGCAATTGCTTGGCTGTTCTGCTTGGTCACCAGGGAGTTGCTATGAGGTTACTTGGGTGTTCTGGTTGGTCACCAGGCAGTTGCTATGCAGTTGCAGGTGTTTACTAGGGAGATGCTATGCAGTTGCTAGGGAACACTTGCTTAGTAACAGCACACAAACACTGCAGGGTGACACAAACTGAACTTAAATACTCTCACTGTGGAATAACAGTACTAGTGATGCACTAAGAAGACACTGTAAATATGTCTCTCTTTTTATCACTTTAAAATAGCTGTATTTCATCTTTAAAGCACCATGGTTTTGTAACACGACACGTCATACAGTCACTTGAATTGGCCAACTAGAATCCACCCACAAATTCCACAACTCCCAACAGACGATTCTGCATCCCTCATTGACCCAGCATTAGTGAGAGCAAGCAGGTATGAGCTGTGTGTGTCGTCTGGTTGACAATCACAGGAAAGGGAGGGGGTGTCTGACCTCCTTATTGTTCTCTGTCAGAGCTGCCGGGGTCTCGCTCTCTCTCTGCTCCTGTCGGGCTGCACGTAGCTCAGGGGAGCGAGTGCTCAGTGTCTGGCCCGCCAGAGGCCTTTTGTTCTGCAGGAACTAGACACGTCTACAATATATGACCCATCACAGACGGACCGCTGATCACACACACACACAGCATACGAGTCAAAATATATGACGCAAAAAAAAAAAAGAGAAATAAGTTCAACCCAGAATAAAGTGACTAATAAATGCTCATCATTCGTTTATGTTTACTAATGCATTCACGAACAACTGAGTGCTAGTGCTGATTTAAGTACAATTAACACACAGGGACACACACACACACAGACAAACACTGACATACACACAGAGACAGACACACACACACACACAGAGACAGACACTCACACACACACACACACACAGAGACAGACACACACACACACAGAAAACAATATTTACTGTCTTCATGAATCATTTTACCTTCAGTCCTCAATGTGAGGTTTAGTCAGACTTATCAGTAACACTTTACCGTCAGCTCTCATTTTACATATCAATGAACAATACTTCTACAGCATTTATTTATCTTAGCTACAGTTAATTTCAAGTCAAAAAGTGCATAAATATAAATTAATGCAACTAACATGAACAAACAATTAACAACTGTATTTTTATTAACTAACATTAACAAAGATAATTAAATGCTGTAAAAAAAAATATACATTGCTCATACTCAGTTTATGTAAACTAATGCATTAACTAATGTTAACAAACAAGACTTTACTGTAAAGTGCTATCAGATTTAACTAACTTCTGGGTTAAAGTACGGTTAAGTAAACACACACACCTCCATCTATACGGAAACAGACAGACTGACTCTGACCTTATTGGAAATGGAGCTAATTTTGTGGGAATAATGGGAAGAGTAAACGTGATAAAACACACACACACAGTGTATCACTTCCTTCAGCTCTGTATTAAAGACAATAAAGGTTTACAATACACAGAAACATCCGCTTACAATGACACACACATCCACAAATCCACAACAACACACAATATAAACATACCAGCCAAACACACAGATAAAGTGTGTGTGTGTAAAGGTGTCTGTGTGAGTGAGTGAGTGAGTGAGTGAGTGAGTGAGTGAGTGAGTGAGTGAGTGAGACATATCAGGACACAAATGTGTATAATGACATGGGTATGACACAGGTATTACAAGGAGAGGGTGACTTATGAGGACATTACCCCATGTCCCCATTTTTCAAAAGGCTTATAAATCATACAGAATGAGTTTTTTTTGAGAAAGTAAAAATGTGCAGTTTCCTGTGATGGGTAGGTTTAGGGGTAGGGGTAGTGTGTGTGATGGGTAGGGGTAGTGTAGGGGGATAGAAAATACGGTTTGTACGGTATAAAAACCATTACGCCTATGTCCCCACAATTCACAAAAACAAACATGTGTGTGTGTGTGTGTGTGTGTGTGTGTGTCACAAGGTATTTGTATCTGGCAGATATAGTTGATCAGGTGACAAACATTAGAGTTACACATCAACACCACTAACCTGACACACACACACACGAGATGTCAGTGAGGTCACGGATTAGAGATGCATGATGTGTGTGTAACAGAAATAAATCATTCATGCCAATAATTATTTTGACTCTGACAGGTGAAGATTGTTCAACTCAGACGATTATAAACATCTGTCAGTCCTGTATGCAAATGAGCTGTTATGATTGGCTGACATCTGTGTTTATCATACTGACATGCTTTTAACAAATCAACAACGTTCACCCAGTAAATGAACAGTAAATCACAGAGAACAAGCAAAAAGATGACAGATCACTTGAGTAAGAACAATGGCTGGCATCACACACATTCCACCCTGTCTGCCAGCGCTGCGCAACACACACACACACACACACACATGTGTGTGCCCGCAGACGACCTTTGACCTGCTACTGGCTGGGTGGATCGAAAACTCACCAGCAGCCAGACAGGAGAGAGAGAGAGAGAGAGAGAGAGAGAGAGAGAGAGAGAGAGAGAGAGAGACAGAGAGACAGAGACAAAATAAAAAAATTATGACAGAGAGAAAAACAGGCAGGTAGACAGACAGAAAAAGAAAGACAGAAGAAGACGGTAATAAATAAAATTAAATACAGACAGACAGAAAGAAAGATACATGAAAGAAAGTGACAGACAGATATAAATAAATAAATACAGACAGAGAAATAAAGTCAGACAGACTAAAATGAATGAATGAATTAAAAAAAAAAAATAAAAAAAAAAATAAATAAATAAATAAATAAAGTCAGACAGACCGAAAGAAAAGAAAGAAAGAAAGAAAGCTGTGCTCCAGGACGGTTTATTGGTGATGTCATCATATAGGCACTAGATGGCGTGAGCGAGCCGCAGAAGAGAAACTACTACAGCCTTATTTCACCATCACTGACATACACTGAATTAAACATAACATTTTGAATTAGAAAGACTGAAATAGTATTTTCTTTTAAGATACTCTAATAATTTTTGTTTAATTTTAACATAAAAATATGAACATTAAAATGCAGATAGTACTAATTTGCACGTTAGTATCTAGCCATATTAATGACTAAAATCACCTTAATTTATAATTAATGCACTTTCATGTTCATACATTTATAAAGTGCTGTATCAACTTCATAATCTCACACACTATTAAAACACTTAATTCTGTGTCTCAGAACAAGAGGAATGTAGACAAACTCAATTAATCTTGAATTAGACAGAGTCACTAACAGTAACTAAACCCTTCTCAGTGTAAATACCTCATTAATGACCATCATACACGAGTCCCAGACATCACACACACTGTCATAGTGTGACATTACCACTAGATGTCAGTGTTGGATAAGTTCAAATAAAACCGCTTTCAGTGTCTGGACACCAGAGGGAGCCCTTCCACCCACACCCACACCCACCCACACCCACCCCCACCCCCACCCCCACACACACCCACCCCCACCCCCACCCCCACCCCCACCCCCACCCACACACACACACACACACACACACACACACACACACACACACACACACACACACACACACACACACAATGTTCTGAGCTCATAATAAGTGAACAGCAGCAGTGACCGTTTAACACTCATCCTTCAGTTTGTCTGCTATCAGAAAAAGGTTTAAGAAGAGATTCATTTGAGTAAGAGTTTCTTACCGGCAGGCCGGGCAGGAATTTCTCCATGTTGTCCAGATCAATACCATCATCATCATCATCGAATTTGCCCTTTATCATCCTGTGAACAGACAGACATCGAGACATGACAAAACGACTCTGTAGGCTTGTTTATTCCAATATTTTTGAACGCACATAAGCAAAAACAAATAAGATAATATTAGCTGATTGTTTTCTGGGGCTTTAAGACTTTCAAGTTTTCATACTAACTAAACGGATAAACCAGCCCACAACATCGTAACCCTGTAAAGCCTGACATATCAAATAATAGCCAGAAGAATTTTTTTTTTTTTTTTTTAACAGAACAGGACAGTTGTGTTTTTGTTGAGCATCATATTTTAGCTTTTATGACTCGTATAGTATGATATAGTGATAATATGGAGTAAGTTCATAACATTTGAACTTGTGCTGTCAAACCGATTAATCGTATCTAATATAAGTGTATGTATATGTGTGTGAGATATATATATATATATATATATATGCACATCCAGGGCACGAAGCTCCCGTTCCACCACATCCCAAAGATGCTCTATTGGGTTGAGATCTGGTGACTGTGGGGGCCATTTTAGTACAGTGAACTCATTGTTCAAGAAACCAATTTGAAATGATTCGAGCTTTGTGACATGGTGCATTATCCTGCTGGAAGTAGCCATCAGAGGATGGGTACATGGTGGTCATAAAGGGATGGACATGGTCAGAAACAATGCTCAGGTAGGCCGTGGCATTTAAACGATGCCCAATTGGCACTAAGGGGCCTAAAGTGTGCCAAGAAAACATCCCCCACACCATTACACCACCACCACCAGCCTGCACAGTGGTAACAAGGCATGATGGATCCATGTTCTCATTCTGTTTACGCCAAATTCTGACTCTACCATCTGAATGTCTCAACAGAAATCGAGACTCATCAGACCAGGCAACATTTTTCCAGTCTTCAACTGTCCAATTTTGGTGAGCTCGTGCAAATTGTAGCCTCTTTTTCCTATTTAAAGTGGAGATGAGTGGTACTCGGTGGGGTCTTCTGCTGTTGTAGCCCATCCGCCTCAAGGTTGTGCTTGTTGTGGCTTCACAAATGCTTTGCTGCATACCTCGGTTGTAACGAGTGGTTATTTCAGTCAAAGTTGCTCTTCTATCAGCTTGAATCAGTCGGCCCATTCTCCTCTGACCTCTAGCATCAACAAGGCATTTTCGCCCACAGGACTGCCACATACTGGATGTTTTTCCCTTTTCACACCATTCTTTGTAAACTCTAGAAATGGTTGTGCGTGAAAATCCCAGTAACTGAGCAGATTGTGAAATACTCAGACCGGCCCGTCTGGCACCAACAACCATGCCACGCTCAAAATTGCTTAAATCACCTTTCTTTCCCATTCTGACATTCAGTTTGGAGTTCAGGAGATTGTCTTGACCAGGACCACACCCCTAAATGCATTGAAGCAACTGCCATGTGATTGGTTGATTAGATAATTGCATTAATGAGAAATTGAACAGGTGTTCCTAATAATCCTTTAGGTGAGTGTATATATACACACACACACACATATATACACACACACACATATATGTGTGTGTGTCTGTGTGTGTGTGTGTGTGTGTGTGTCTGTGTGTGTCTGTGTGTGCGTGTGTCTGTCTATCTATCCATCCATCCATCCATCCATCCATCCATCCATCCATCCATCCATCCATCCATCCATCCATCCATCCATCCATATATATATATATAAATATATAAAAAGTTGCTTCAGTCCAGCAAGTGTTCATCTTAAAATACTACTAAAAATATAAAAGGTATTCTTTATTATTAACAGCAAAAATACATTTTTACAATTATACTAAAAGGCATTTTACTTGCTAAAAGAAAATCAAAACTATCAATCAGATGAAAGGCGGCATGTTTTTTTGTTGATCATGTTGATTATTTAGAGGCCTTAGACATGTGTGTATCAAATATGATAAAGTAGCTTTACTGGGTTAAAGTCCCTCAATGCATTTATTTCCCACTGGCAGCATTCATCCAGCAGAGGTCAGTAGGGAGCAGAGCGCCACACAAACACGCGGCCACACCCCATTACAGCACAACAATACTGGAGCTCCTTTAAGCAACATTAACTCCCTCACATGCAGATTTAAATACAAATTTGCCTCAAATGAAACCAATATAAGTGTGAGTATAAGTGCTGTGGCTCCGCCGGCAGCCCTGCGTTAATGTGAAAAGATTCAGACTGCGTGTGTCTGATCTCAGGTCAGTGTTCTTAAGAGGAACGTCTCTCTCACCCTTCTCGGTCAATGTGCGGGAGGTGTTTTGGTGTCCCTCTGTACGCCCGCCTGTGAAACTGTGAGAAATCCAGTTTCTCCGGCTGCATGTCCCACGTTGCACCTCTGTGAGCACAAACAAACCAAAACATTCATACAAAACCACACACAAAGAGCAGGAATCCTTGGATCATGTGACAGTGAAGACTGGAGTAATGATACTAAAAATTCAGCTTTGATCACAGGAATAAATTACATTTTAACATGTATTCACATATAAAACAAGTTTTTTTAAAATTGTAATGTGGCGAGGTTGGTGAGCGCGAGTCTCGAGTCCTCTCATGAGGGAGCTCGGAGGCATATAAGGACGAGCGACACCAGTGAAGGACGAGAGAGGACCAGGCCTGTTGTGTTTTTTTTTCGTTTTTTTATGTGTGTGCGCGGCAGTCGTCCGTGAGGGGCTGCCGCTTTTACTTTCATTTTGTGTTTATTTTTATTAAAGTGTTTTAAATGTTCGCCGGTTCCCACCTCCTTCCCATAACAACGAACTGCGTTACATGTAATAATATTTCACAATATTACTGTTTTTACTGTATTTTTGATCAAATAAATGCAGCCTCGGGGAGCATTTCTTTTAAAAGCCTTAAAAAAAAAAAACGTACAGTGTATATTGAGGTCATGTAAGAATCTTGACTGTAGACATTACATATTTCTGTGTGGAACAGGATATTTATTGAAAAAGGTTTTAATTTTGGTTTGGACTTAATTTGCATCAGCAGAAAAGAGGATTTTGAGTGGACAAAGTTATTACATTTTGATGGAAGATTGCTTATCCTGCACTGATGAATCGTGCCCAATTAGAAAATAAATAGGGTGAGTTTTATCTGACCTCAACACTGATGTTTACACACGGCTTCTCTAATACAAGAACAACTAGCCTGGAGAGAGAGGGAGAGAGAGGGAGAAAGAGGGAGGCCTGAAGGTGGAGGTGACGGCCTCATTAATTAAATTTAGCCATGACGAGTTTTAAATTAGACTGTGAGTCAGCACTGCAAAGCACAAGCAGAAAAACCAGAGCAGATGAAAATACTGACTGACCGCTGAAAATATAGACACATATCTACAGTCTTTATTCATTAAATGAAGTAGTATATGAACTGCGTTTCTAGTGTGTGTTTCTATAGTCATACTATAGTATGCATTATAGTAAAAGTATAATGTAAATGCGAATTGCGATTTTTCTGATGAAAAATTGTGATTGCAATTTAAAATGCAATTTTAAAAAGATTCAAAGCTTGCTGTGCTTGTTTGTAGGACTGCACAATTTGGCCAAAATGTTGTGATTATATATCAATATTGCTAAAAATATAAAAATGACTAAAAACTAAATACAAAATATTACTATTCTAATATTTCACTGTAAGATAAAAAATGGGTATTTAAGAAAAATAATATAATTATAATGTTACATTTACATTACAGTAAAATGACAATAATATTTATTGGCGTCTTAATTTCTTTATTTTTTCAAACATTAAACTACCAAACCACAGAGAGCCTTTAGAATAACCGGTTTAAGTATGGGAAGAAGGTTGTGCATGTTGTTTTTTTAATGCACATTATAAGCGACATTATAAGAGACCATGTGAAGCAGCGTTTACTGATGTTCTGAAACACTTAAAAACTTGTAAATTAATACAGTGGCACGCTTCACTCTGGAACACCGGGCATATATTTTTAAAATTAAAAATCGCAGCCTTTACATAGCGCAATTATGGTTTTATTTTGTTTAATCGTGCAGCCCTACTATGATAGGTCATTATTTACACGGCTAGATTTATTACTCGTATGTGTGTGAATCTCACCCATGACAGTCCAGGTTTGCAGCCCAAATGTCCGTCCCCAGGATGTCCAAAGAACAGTCCTTGTTTCCGTTCTAAAACACACACACACAGTCCAAATTCAGAAACATTGTGAAAGTTTAAAAAGGTAATTTCCTGATGGCAACAATGCACATACTGAATATTATTTAATGTCACCTTTGCTGGAGCTCTGAACTGGTTGTTTCGTCCTCTGCTGTCTGATCTAGAACCAGATCCGGGTCGAGAACCTGAACTGGGTCTAGAGCCGGTGCTGCCATTACTGCTGTGCTCCCAATCATCCTGAAAGAGAGAGAGAGAAGATTCATTCAGATACATCTGTTAACCGGGATACACTTACTAAATCATACAACATCTACAGGATACATTTAAAAAAGCAATCTCGATTTAAAATGTGATTTTAAAAATGTGAATTGTTTTTATAGGACTGTACAATTTGGCCAAAACTTTGTGATTATATATCATTATTGCTATAATAATAATAATAATAATAAAATTATTATTTAATAATAATAATAAAATTATTATTTATTAATAATAATAATAATAATAATAATAATAATAATAATTATTATTATTATTATTATTATTAAATAATAATTTTATTATTATTATTTATTATAGAAATATACTATTACAGTCTGCCAGTTAAAAAAAAATCATTGGCTAAAATAAAAACATTACATTATTAGAAAATATAACTAAAATATATTTTCCAAAATTAAATAAAATAATAAAAAAGCACAAATTAGCAACATGAGCAAAATGTTCCCACACTTTGAGAAATGCCTTTGAGTTTCTCACATTTTACATTAAATGTAAAATGATGTAAAAGGCTGATTTATATAAATTAAAATATAAATATATAGAAAAGCTAAAACTAAATTGAATCTAGAAAACACTACAAAAAATATCAGATAAAAAAAAAAAAACTACACTGAAAAGGACAAACTTACAATTTAGGAAAACTATATATGAAATATCAAAAGAAATCAGGCCACTAGATCAAGTGTATCACAAACACACTAAAAATGTAATGCTACCAAAAAAAAAGAAAAAGAAAAAAAAAAGAAGATATTTCACTTCAGTCAAAACAGGCAACGGTTCCCCAGACGCTACTGAGCATGTGCAGAACACTCAAAAGCTGCACCAAAGCACGTGACATCATCACCATAGTGAATGTTCAGAGGAGAGAATGAGGGCTCACACAGGTTCAGTGACCTCATCACAGTGACCTCAGAGCACAATACTGGCACTGTGTCATTCACAATGCTCTCTCACACACAGATCACTGTAAACGAACAGATACGGTACACACAACATACATGCTTGTAGCACACAACACAGTGCATCTAACCTTCTCACGTGTGTCGTGTATCGTCTTTAATATTTAATACACACACAAATTAACCATATGGCTGACAGCTTTAGTCTGCTCCAGTGTCACTAATGAGGGAACATTAGTAACTGCACAGAAAACTGCAGAAGATCAGCTCTTAAAGGGGTCCTATTATGCTTTTTTACACTTTCAGCTTTCTTTAGTGCTGTTTGAGCATGAAAAAGTTACAAAGGGAGTTCTTCTCTATATCAGTGTCACGGCTTCTGAATTCCTGAAATGCCTCCATTGTAGTCTTAAGTTTTCTTCCGGGAACGAACACGTCACAGCGGATATGGTAAGGGGCGGAACATTTCCCAAACACACTCAAAGCGCACTGCCCTAGCTGACCAATCAGAGCACATTGAGCTTTTCAGAAGGAGGGGCTTCATAGAGACAGGAACTAAGATCGTAAGGGTGTCCCATTTGCCATTTTAGGTTTCAGAAGGGTGCCTAAGGGTTACCAAATTTGTACACCCCTGGTCTACCAGAAACGGCACGCCATCCAGGCACCGGTGACATTTTAAAATTACAATTTTACGCACCTGTCCCGCTCCAGACCCAAGTAGGTCAATCTTACATCTTATATCTTAAGCAGTTGATTAGTGACGAACATGAAGCAGGGCAACAACTCACTGTGTGATGGAGCCTATAGAATGCAGTTATATGCCCCTAAAATTTAAGATATCAGGGCAAAAATGCCTCTGTATGAGTTTGTCACATATATAGGCCTATATGACATGATATAGTTAAACAATATGAATGAATGAATGAATGAGGCATTTATATAGCGCTTTCATATGTACTATTGTACACCCAAAGCGCTTTACACTCATGTCAGGGGTCTGTTAAGAACAGAGTTCCCTCATTAGTGACACTGAAGCAGACTCGTGTGGTTTCAAACCTGTATGACTTTTTTGCTTTTGTGTAACATAAAAGATGATATTTTGAAGAATGTTGATAACCAAACTGATTTGGTCTGTAAATATATCTAATACCAATTCAGATGCAGCTTCTGAAAAAAATTATGGCCGTTGTAGCCTAAAAGTTTAGGTTCTTTCTAAAGATACTTTTTGTAATGTCTATTTGATGCTTTTCTCATTTAACACAATAATGACTTTAAATGATCTTTTGGGAGTAATTTTTCAGCCAAATTTGAGGTGCGATTAATTTGATTAATTAATCGGCACATCATGTAATTAGATTTAAAAATGAATCATTTGACAGCCCTAGTTTCTACACCTCTTCAACACTAACACCGTGTCTGCACTGTAGGCGACTGCTACAGACGACTGTTACAGAATAGTTATGGATCAGATGCACATACAGGCTGTAGTCAAGTCCACCTATGTCGAGTCCAAGACAAGTCCAAGACCAGGACTAATCAAGACCGAGTCCAAATAAAACAGTCAAGAGAGAGATTAAAAAAAAAAAAAGAATCCTCTTCAAGACCACGAACTTAACTACTGATGATTTATGTGATGCGAGAGACAGCATATCTTCTATTCTGAGATAATCATTTTGCATTATATTTGTAATATACCAAAAAGCATGTGCAGAGTAACACTGGATCAAATTAGGCATTTTATTTACTTTAGGTATAGCAATTTCACTAAAGTCACATAAAGCTGAAGTGCAACTTCACATTTCAGTCTTTTTATTATAGTGTAACAATCACATTCTGGGCTGCCAATGGAAAATGTAACAAACAACAAGCAACACAGGTGTCACTAAAAATGTTCTCATTCTTGATCTTATTACTTGTCCTAAAGAATCCAAAATAATAAAGAGCATTTTCAACAGCCCTCCCAAGCAAAGCTGTGAAGCAATAAACATGAACACCTTCAGCTGTCTGTTTAAATTCACTACAGGATTAGAATAGAATACTTGAATATAACTCAAGTGTTGTTTCTAGAGCAGCAATATTACAGAGCAGCAAGTTTACAGCAGCAAAGTCACTATAAATATTGTCTTTTTACTCACAAGGGTTTAATTTCACATACTTACAGTAACGAATGTAACTTTAGCTGTTGTCAACTCGCTTCTTCACTTCACGTGTCTGTCTGTGTCTGTCTGTCTGTCTGTCTGTGTCTGTCTGTGTCTGTCTGTGTCTGTCTGTGTCTGTCTGTGTCTGTCTGTGTCTGTCTGTGTCTGTCTGTCTGTGTCTGTCTGTGTCTGTCTGTCTGTCTGTGTCTGTCTGTGTCTGTCTGTCTGTCTGTCTGTCTGTCTGTCTGTGTCTGTCTGTCTGTCTGTGTCTGTCTGTGTCTGTCTGTCTGTCTGTCTGTCTGTGTCTGTCTGTCTGTGTCTGTCTGTCTGTGTCTGTCTGTCTGTCTGTCTGTCTGTCTGTGTCTGTCTGTGTCTGTCTGTGTCTGTCTGTCTGTGTCTGTCTGTCTGTGTCTGTCTGTCTGTCTGTGTCTGTCTGTCTGTCTGTGTCTGTCTGTGTCTGTCTGTGTCTGTCTGTGTCTGTCTGTGTCTGTCTGTCTGTCTGTCTGTGTCTGTCTGTCTGTCTGTGTCTGTCTGTCTGTCTGTCTGTGTCTGTCTGTGTCTGTCTGTGTCTGTCTGTCTGTCTGTGTCTGTCTGTGTCTGTCTGTCTGTCTGTGTCTGTCTGTCTGTGTCTGTCTGTGTCTGTCTGTCTGTGTCTGTCTGTGTCTGTCTGTGTCTGTCTGTCTGTGTCTGTCTGTGTCTGTCTGTCTGTGTCTGTCTGTCTGTGTCTGTCTGTCTGTCTGTGTCTGTCTGTCTGTGTGTGTCTGTCTGTGTCTGTCTGTGTCTGTCTGTGTCTGTCTGTGTCTGTCTGTGTCTGTCTGTGTCTGTCTGACAGTCTGACAGAGAGAGCAGGTGCTGCCGGTGTTGTGCCAAATTCCGAACCCTGCCAAATTATTACCCCCCTAGTATTGATAGGTTTAGGATTAGTTGTGGGGAAGGGGTTAGGATTAGGCAATCAGGTAGTGACAAGGGGGGGTAATAATTTGTCAGGGGTAAATAATCTTGTTCATATCGCAATGACAATGGAAATACGATTCATCTTTCAGCCCTAATTTCTAACCTCATGAAAAGACTCCCACTGCTCGCCGACATTGTGTCTGTGGCCAAAATGAAAATTATTGATATCTCCACGCAGTGCACACACGCAGAGCCAGGCATATGACGCAGCCAGGCGACCAATGTCAATGCCCGTTCTAGATGGATTGTGAATTAAACAATAACGTTACCCGTTTTCTGGACAAGCGTGCTCCATCAATGGTTTTGTTTTGAAGGAGAAACATTTGACGAGTCCAATGACCAAGTCCGAGCGCAAATACCAACGAGTCTAAGACAAGTCCGAGACAATAGAAAAACTCCTCGAGTCCAGACTCGAGTACTACAGCACTAATACACACACACACCCAAAACTCACTGGTTTGGACGAGCCCCTGTCCCGTGAGGACGACCAGCTCCATCAATCTTATCACTGCAGTCTTCAGTCCACTGAGAGAGAGAGAGAGAGAGAGAGAGAGAGAGAGAGAGAGAAGAGTAGAGAGAGAGAGAGAGAGAGAGAGAGAGAGAGAGAGAGAGAGAGAGAGAGAGAGAGAGAGAGAGAGAGAGAGAGAGAGAGATTGAGAGATTGAGAGATTGAGAGATTGAGAGATTGTTTATATTGTCACAAATAAGTAAACTATATTAATCACACAACTCTATACATAAAGTTGGATATATATTATATTCAACTTTATCCACCTACATACAGTATACTTATGTAAAGCGATATATATATATACACTATATAGCAAATCTCAACTGCTTGACTGTTTATACGTCGCAAAATGAAACTTATCGGTCAGCCCTAATCTGCTAAACGTGACTAAGGCATGAAGATATATGTGGGGACGGGGTCTGTTTTACCTTTGAGGTGTGGGACGGAGTCCTGTTTTAACCATGAGGTGCGGGACGGGGTTTGTTGTACCTGTGAGGTGTGGGACGGGGCCTGTTGTACCCGTGAGGTGTGGGACGGGGCCTGTTGTACCCGTGAGGTGTGGGACGGGGCCTGTTGTACCAGTGAGGTGTGGGACAGGGCGGGGCGGGGCCTGTTGTACCCATGAGGTGTGGGACGGGGCCTGTTGTACCCATGAGGTGTGGGACGGGGTCTGTTTTACCCATGAGGTGCGCAATGGGGCCTGCTGTACCAGTGAGGTGTGGGACGGGGTCTGTTGTACCTGTGAGGTGTGGGACAGGGCCTGTTGTACCTGTGAGGTGTGGGACGGGGTCTGTTGTACCTGTGAGGTGTGGGACAGGGCCTGTTGTACCTGTGAGGTGTGGGACGGGGTCTGTTGTACCTGTGAGGTGTGGGACAGGGCCTGTTGTACCTGTGAGGTGTGGGATGGGGTCTGTTTTACCCATGAGGTGCGCGATGGGGCCTGCTGTACCAGTGAGGTGTGGGACGGGGTCTGTTTGTACCGGTGAGGTGTGGGACAGGGCCTGTTGTACCTGTGAGGTGTGGGACGGGGTCTGTTGTACCTGTGAGGTGTGGGACAGGGCCTGTTGTACCTGTGAGGTGTGGGACGGGGTCTGTTGTACCTGTGAGGTGTGGGACAGGGCCTGTTGTACCTGTGAGGTGTGGGATGGGGTCTGTTTTACCCATGAGGTGCGGGACGGGGTTTGTTGTATCTGTGAGGTGTGGGACAGGGTTTGTTGTACCTGTGAGGTGTGGGACGGGGTCTTGTCCACATCCTGTTCGGTTTCATTTTTGTCACTCAGGAGGCCCTGAACCTGGTACTCGAGCACATAGCTGTCGATGAACCGCTCCAGCTCCTCGATCTCCTGCGAGCGCGTGCTTCCCGCCTCTGACGACGCTGATGCTACAGATGAGCTCTCCATGGCAACCAGCCCTCAGTGGGGGGAGGGGAGCTATGTGCGGGGCAAAGAGAAAAAGGAAATTGTTAGTCATTGAATTTTTAAAAAAAATTATGTGAATTGACGTCAAATGGACAATATACATTTTATAAAATACTTATGCTTATTTACAATTAATTTTATATAATAAAAGTAATTGTAAATAAGCATAAGTAAAACACTGACATTTTAAATGACATAAAAATGTATTAATCAAATGTGACAGCTGAATGTTGTTAAGCATTTACATTTTATTTATTTTTTTAATGAAAATCATTCTGAAGTGATCAAAACTTTTAAACACAAGATAATCACAACTTGACAACATGTCCAGCATCAGCAGAGAAGCATATTGCTTGATGGGACTGTGAGATCTCATTGGCTGCCGAGCCGTGATCTAGTGCTCATGCTGCAGTCGGTGCAGATCAGTGACATCGACCCCCGACTGAGACTGACGCCGCAGTTCACCCGCATCACCAGCGGTGGCAGCAGAGGCACAGAGGACCACAGACACAATCTAACTCATCAAGACTGTCTGCCTTTGCTGTACCAGTCCATCTGTCTCTCCTCTCATCCTTCACCTCAGTTTCTGTTCTCACTTTCTTTACTAATATGCTTTTATACTATCATTATATTAGTACTATATAGCCTTTAAAAGATTGGGGTCAGTAAGATTTTGTACTGTTTGAAAGAAATTAATACTTTCATTATGCATTAAATTGATCAAAAGTAATAAATACTGTTATTTTGAACTTCATAACATGAAAAAAAGTATCAGTTTCCACAAAATGTTCCACTTAATTAGAAATATGAGAATGATTTCTGAAGGATCATGTGACACTGAAGACTGGAGTAATGATGGTGAAAATTCAGCTTGATTACAGGAATAAATAATATTTTTACTGTGTTTTTATCAAATAAATTCCATCCATCCATCACTTTAAAAGTCAAAGTATTTAGCAAAAAAACCTAAGCATTTCCGCACCTAACTGTTCTTACATAATTCAACATCAAAAAGTAACCTTTCTCTCTTACAGCTTTAGAAATAAACTGATGAAAGTGCACAAATCAACCTGTTAACTGTAAACGGTGAAATATTATTTTTCCTTTGATAAGTAATTAGGCAAAAGTATTCAGGTTTCAGTAGTACAAATTCCCCAAAAAGGCTCAATTACAGTAACAAGCAACAAAAGTAACAAAACTACAATTACTCAAGTGCTCCAAAATCCTGCTTTTATATGTATGCCTCCACTGGGCTTTTCGTGACCTAACCATCGCTCTGGGTCGATGAGATGACATGCCCCGCTTACGGACAGGTGAAAGAGAGAGAGACAGAGAAAAGGAAAGTATAATCTGGTGTTAAGTCACTGCTTGAATCTTGGCCAAGCAAAGAGGCTTTACAACTGGAGCAGCACCATCTTACCAGCACACGTCCAGAAGAACACACACTCAAGAGCTGCTCGTATTTAAGATCAATTGCTCGGTTTAAGCAACTGCTCTTTTTACCACCGTGATCAGTGAATTCATCCTTTGTATTCAAATTCATCATGATCCCAAAAATAGAGCAACCAGAGATCTGACAGATCAAATAAATCTTCAGCCTTATTCAATCTACATTTTAATCAGACGGTCAGAATAATTACCAAACATAGCAAGCTAGATTAGAAATGTTTAAAGCAAGAAAAACTGTTAAAATAATGAGGCATTCTCATTGCATGTATATCAAAATGATATCAGCAATATATTGGTCTTGGCAGCAGCCAATAAAAAAAAATGTCTCTGCTGACCACCAGAAATCACAAAGAAAATAGCAGAAAATGTGACAACACTCAAACTCAAAGTGAAACATACGGTTAAAATCCTCCAATGAACACTGAATATTCATTGTAGGACTGATGCAGTACAATGAACTGATGCAATTTTACACTCCCACTAGATAAATCACTACAAACTGCAAAGAAAATACCCCAATGTGTGCAACTACTTACAGATTATAGAAAATCTGTTATCCATGTGCAATGCATAATGAAAGAGATATCAAAAGTGCTGAGGTTTCTTTCTGTATTCTCGTATTATAGACTGCGGTTGATATATTTGCATTTGGCTATCAGATTTCAGAGTGCCAAACCAGCAGGTCAGATAATCGCTTTCTCTGTTCATGATGGACAGAACTCTGTACCATAAAAACACACACAGTTCTACTAATGCACATACACCACAGTTCAAAAGTTTAGGGTCTGTCAGATTTTTTTTTTCATTTTATTTAACAAGAATGTATTACAATTTCCATGTCAAATATATGTTGTTCTTTTGAACTTTCATCGAAGAATCTTGAAAAAATATATCATGGTTTCCACAAAAATATGAAGCAGCTCAACTGTTTTCAACATTGATAATCATAAATGTTTCTTGCTCCGAAGGATAAATGTGACACTGAAGACTGTAATAATGATGCTGAAAATTCAGCTTTGATCACAGGAATACATTATATCTTAATATCACAATATTACTGTTTTTACTGTAATTATGATCAAATAATTGCAGCCTTGATGAGCATTAGAGGCTTCTTTCAAAAGTACCATGCTTTATTTGGTACTTTTTGTTACTTTTAGTGATATATTTCACATCAGCCATTTTAGAGAATGTAAACAAAAGGTGTGTGTGCGCGCGAGTGTGTGTAAATGTGTGAGTGTGTGTTAGTGAATAAGTGTGTGCGGGCGCCTGCTTTAATATCAGATGCTGTTCAGTCTAATGACAGCGAGACTCGATACACACACACTTGAGCTGAAGACAACAGCGGAGGAGGAAAACACAGAAAGAAGGAGAGATCACCACATCAGATAAACAAGATTAAAAGTGTGAGAACTTTCATTGTCAGTAATTCAGAAGGACAGCTTTAATGAGGCAAGTCAGGATTTGAGATCTCTGACCTCTACTGACTCCACCATGATCGTCTGTCAATGTCCCTCTTGAGCTCTCTCTCTCTCACACACACATACACAAAACTGGGCTTCCATGTTTTAAGGGACATTCCATAACAACATTTTTATACTGTACAAACTGTATATTCTATGCCCTACTTCTAAACCTACCCTTCACAGAAAACTTTCTACAGTTTTACATTTTCAAAAAATCATAATTTAGTATGATTTATAATCCGTTTTCTAGGGATGGACGATATGGACAAAAAAAATGTATCACAATATTTTTTGGTATTTATTGCGATAACGATATCAATAACGATAAATGCAGTACCATTCCCCATGTTTTTGGCTTTTGGCACTAAGGGGCCTAAAGTGTGCCAAGAAAACATCCCCCACACCATTACACCACCACCACCAGCCTGCACAGTGGTAACAAGGCATGATGGATCCATGTTCTCATTCTGTTTACGCCAAATTCTGACTCTACCATCTGAATGTCTCAACAGAAATCGAGACTCATCAGACCAGGCAACATTTTTCCAGTCTTCAACTGTCCAATTTTGGTGAGCTCGTGCAAATTGTAGCCTCTTTTTCCTATTTGTAGTGGAGATGAGTGGTACCCGGTGGGGTCTTCTGCTGTTGTAGCCCATCCGCCTCAAGGTTGTGTGTGTTGTGGCTTCACAAATGCTTTGCTGCATACCTCGGTTGTAACGAGTGGTTATTTCAGTCAAAGTTGCTCTTCTATCAGCTTGAATCAGTCGGCCCATTCTCCTCTGACCTCTAGCATCAACAAGGCATTTTCGCCCACAGGACTGCCGCATACTGGATGTTTTTCCCTTTTCACAGCATTCTTTGTAAACTCTAGAAATGGTTGTGCGTGAAAATCCCAGTAACTGAGCAGATTGTGAAATACTCAGACCGGCCCGTCTGGCACCAACAACCATGTCACGCTCAAAATTGCTTAAATCACCTTTCTTTCCCATTCTGACATTCAGTTTGGAGTTCAGGAGATTGTCTTGACCAGGACCACACCCCTAAATGCATTGAAGCAACTGCCATGTGATTGGTTGATTAGATAATTGCATTAATGAGAAATTGAACAGGTGTTCCTAATAATCCTTTAGGTGAGCATACATACACATACACACACACACACACCTAATATAACCTAATATAATAATAATAATTGCAGATATACTTTTCTTCTGTAAAAGTGCAGGTAATGTTTAAATAGTGCAGCTGTGCTGAAAAACATCACACAATACAAACAATAATCAATTGACTCAAATCAATCACAAGTTTGAAATGTAAACACAGACTGTATTTATTCATACTCTCATGGTGCAAACAGTGGCAAAAATAGTGCAAACAGCAAAAGTAATAATCCCAACCATGTCTTCAGATTATCAAAAAAAATTGCAAACAATCATTTAATGATAGAACTATAGTAATTTGAACTAAAACTTGGTAATCATGTGTGAATGAAAACTTATGAATGCATGTCATTTGAACTGAACTTAGGTCTGGTGGTGGAGCTTAAGACACGGTTGGTCATTCAGTGTTTCTGTTAAAAAAAAGTTCTGTCTTGCAATTTTTGAATGCAAGAATGTGTCCTCAGTGAACATCCTTAAAAATGACAACACTTTGGCAAACAGAATGTTTTAGCTATATGACTAAACTTATGTGAACAGTGGTTGGTCATTCAGTGTTTCTGTAAAAAAAAAAAACCAACAACACTAAACTAAACATTATACTGATAAGATAATAATACTACGAATTCTACTACTAATAACAATATAAACCGCACTAAGGACTGATGAGCTGTTGGGTTTATGAATATTAAATCACGTTGTCAGCGTTCGCTCGAGCTGATTTGCTGAAATCAAAACAGGCACAGTCATAGGTAAGCGCCAGCCAATGAGATTGCCGTTTGCACATTAGTTTCTTCTTGTTCAAAAAGGCTGAATAATTCCAAATGAACGCCGTTATTTTACAGGAAAATACAACAAAGAATATCATTTACATATAGCACGTCAATTCTGCGTGGTATGTTAGACTCTGTCGCTCTCCCATCCCACCAAAAAAAATTACTTCCGGAAAAATCAAAAAATAAATAAATATTGCACATGATTTTGAACTTAATGTTACATGTGTGTCATAAAGCTCTCATAGATTCACTTCATTTATTTTCATTTCCTGTGTTGACATAACAGGAAGTTTCCCATCGCCCTTTTTATAAATAGCCAACAGTTTGTATTTACATTACAGTCATAAAGCACAATTTGCTACTTGCTAATCTGTGGTTTTAGGGGAGGGACATTCTCATTCTAGAGAGCATTTGATTGGACATAAATCTGTACAGTGCAGGATGAGTCATCAATATTTTGAGAATCTGCACACAAAAAAAGAAGCACATCAGATTACAAACCCGATTCCAAAAAAGTTGGGACACTGTACAAATTGTGAATAAAAAAAAGAATGCAATAATTTACAAATCTCATAAACTTATATTTTATTCACAATAGAATATAGATATATCAAATGTTGAAAGTGAGACATTTTAAAATGTCATGCCAAATATTGGCTCATTTTGGATTTCATGAGAGCTACAAATTCCAAAAAAGTTGGCACAGGTAGCAATAAGAGGCCGGAAAAGTTAAATGTACATATAAGGAACAGCTGGAAGACCAATTTGCAACTTATTAGGTCAATTGGCAACATGATTGGGTATAAAAAGAGCCTCTCAGAGTGGCAGTGTTTCTCAGAAGTCAAGATGGGCAGAGGATCACTAATTCCCCCAATGCTGCGGCGAAAAATAGTGGAGCAATATCAGAAAGGAGTAATCTTTGAAGTTATCATCATCTACAGTACATAATATCATCCAAAGATTCAGAGAATCTGGAACAATTTCTGTGCGTAAGGGTCAAGGCCAGAAAACCATACTGGATGCCCGTGATCTTCGGGCCCTTAGACGGCACTGCATCACATACAGGAATGCTACTGTAATGGAAATCACAACATGGGCTCAGGAATACTTCCAGAAAACATCGTCGGTGAACACAATCCACCGTGCCATTTGCCGTTGCCGGCTAAATCTCTATAGGTCAAAAAAGAAGCCATATCTAAACATGATCCAGAAGTGCAGGCGTTTCCTCTGGGCCAAGGCTAATTTAAAATGGACTGTGGCAAAGTGAAAAACTGTTCTGTGGTCAGACGGATCAAAATTTGAAGTTCTTTTTGGAAAACTGGGACGCCATGTCATCCGGACTAAAGAGGACAAGGACAACCCAAGTTGTTATCAGCGCTCCGTTCAGAAGTCTGCATCTCTGATGGTATGGGGTTGCATGAGTGCGTGTGGCATGGGCAGCTTACACATCTGGAAAGGCACCATCAATGCTGAAAGGTACATCCAAGTTCTAGAAATTGTTGTATTCTGAATAAAATATTGAAATTTGAAACTTCCACATCATTGCATTCTGTTTTTATTCACAATTTGTACAGTGCCCCAACTTTTTTGGAATCGGGTTTGTACATTCCCAGGGAACGCATGAACAGATCAATTGTATGATGCAATGTGAGTTGCTTTGAGTTTGGATAAAGCCAAATGTATAAATGCAGATGTAAATTATAGATGACCTGAAACTTCACAGTCAGCTTAAGTCCACTAAAGTTCAATTCTGATTTCATGGGGTCTGTAGACATCAACTGTTAGCACTTACTACGATCCTTTTACAGGTGCCAAGCTGTTTACATGGTGCAAACTACAACCACAGGGATTATTTTAGTAGCAAGTAGTTCCAACTCAAATGGAAGATTTAGACACTTTACAGCTTAGATACCAATAAATGTTTAGTCTGAATATGCCTTATTTTTAAAGCCACCATAAAATCAAAACTGACAGAATATTGCAGTATTTATTATAGGCTAAATTATCCGTGCACATTATTATTTCTTTAAATTCACGTGCCATAAATTCATAAATCCCCCTCCCTCTTGCAGTGACTTCTCTTTTCTCTGATGATGTGTTTATAGGTGCAAGGGCAGGGCACATGAGATCCACCAATAGCAAACTACCAACCGTCCAATCAATTCCCTATGGACAAAATCAAGCCCCACCCTAACATTTGTTCTTGTTTGAGGAGCCGTTTCACTCTGATGAATGTCACAATACGGAAAAGACTATTTCAACTTCCGTTTCATGCCGACTTTAAACCCTACAGAGTTTTCAAATTCTTTATGCAAGAGTATTAGTATAAATACTAAATTTAGTATAATATTAGTATAAATGCCTAACCCACACACACTGGGATGAGAAAAAAAAATATCATTAGGCTGGAAATCATTAAATATTTTCGATATGTTGGAAATAACACAAGATCATTCTTTTGTGCATGGTGTTTACAGAGGCTTTAATCTAATGAGCAGGCTTGAACATACTGCCGGAAAAAAAAAAAGGGAAAAAATCTGTTTAGCCAGAAATAAGATTAATTGTGCTCTCATTAGGGCTTTTCCATTAGCTGGTCGCATAATGGTGCTCGCCACAATGAATATGTCTCATTTCACGCAGAATTTCATCCCTCTGGATATCATCATGTCAAGTGTAAATGAGCAAACGTCTCTGACAGGAGAGTCACAGCCTCAGGCGCTCCGACACTCTCTCTGCTAATGGACAACAGAAACCTGAGCAGAACTGCAACCATTAAACCTGCTGCTTCACTTCAGCTGGATCTGCGATTTACTGAGGAAGATTCTAGAACCCACAGAGTAATAATAGAGGAGAATTCTGGAACACTGAGGATGTGGCCTGTTGTACCCGTGAGGTGTGGGACGGGGCCACGAGGCCTGTTGTACCAGTGAGGTGTGGGACGGGGCCACGAGGCCTGTTGTACCCGTGAGGTGTGGGACGGGGCCACGAGGCCTGTTGTACCCGTGAGGTGTGGGACGGGGCCACGAGGCCTGTTGTACCCGTGAGGTGTGGGACGGGGCCACGAGGCCTGTTGTACCCGTGAGGTGTGGGACGGGGCCTGTTGTACCCGTGAGGTGTGGGACGGGGTCTGTTGTACTCGTGAGGTGTGGGATGTGGCCTGTTGTACCCGTGAGGTGTGGGACGGGGCCTGTTGTACCCGTGAGGTGTGGGATGGGGTCTTTTTTTTACCTGTGAGGTGTGGGACAGGGCCTGTTGTACCTGTGAGGTGTGGGATGGGGTCTTTTTTTACCAGTGAGGTGTGGGACGGGGTCTGTTGTACTCGTGAGGTGTGGGATGTGGCCTGTTGTATCCGTGAGGTGTGGGACGGGGCCTGTTGTACCCGTGAGGTGTGGGATGGGGTCTTTTTTTACCTGTGAGGTGTGGGACAGGGCCTGTTGCACCTGTGAGGTGTGGGACGGGGCCTGTTGTACCCGTGAGGTGTGGGATGGGGTCTTTTTTTTACCTGTGAGGTGTGGGACAGGGCCTGTTGTACCTGTGAGGTGTGGGACGGGGTCTGTTGTACCCGTGAGGTGTGGGACGGGGCCTGTTGTACCCGTGAGGTGTGGGACGGGGTCTTTTTTTACCTGTGAGGTGTGGGATGGGGTCTGTTGTACCCGTAAGGTGTGGGGCGGGGCCTGTTGTACCTGTGAGGTGTGGGACGGGGTCTTTTTTACCTGTGAGGTGCAGAATGGGGCCTGTTCACTAAGATTCAACATTTATTAATATTAATGCTTTAGAAGTATTTTCATTGTTAGTTCATATTAACTAATATTAACAAATGGAACCTTATTGCAAAGTGATTTCAAAAATACTATTTCAGTTTTTCTACTTCAAAATTTCACATTTAATTCAATGTTACTTGGCATTTCTTTGTAATTAGTTGTGAAATTTACTAGCAATTTCTGAGTGAAAACGGTTTCAGAGTAAAACCTATTTTTCCCCCAAGGGCAACCAGGAATGCTTACTAGTGACCAACAACTACACTAACTAGTAATATGCATAATAAGTTGCTGGCAGGGCTTAAAATAAAAAAAACTAAAAGATTGTATTAACTTAATGTCATGTTTTATAATATCTTCCATCTACATACACATCACACATGAAGCACAAACAATGACAACAGCACAGCTACACAAACAAAAAAAGGAACAGAAAGAAACGCACAATGCGCGCGTGTGCGTGTGTGTGCGTTCAGCTGTGTCTAATTCCCACTAAAATAGTTTCTTCTTCCAGCACTGCAGTAAAATCTGACTGATGGTGTCTGTCTCACAGCGTCAGGGTGATGACAAACGATCAAGAGGAAGAGGAGAAAAAAACCGGAGAAAGCACAAGAGATATTTAACATTTTACTATTTAATTTGAATATTATGTATTTATTTCTTCCAAAATAAAACTGTCACATACTGGCTTGACTTGATAAATCCAGAACAAGATGCTTGACACGGATAAATGATTAAATCACATTTAATACACTAGGAATAATACAGATAACCACCAGTCCAGCACACAAAAGTTAACACAAGACACAGAACTGAAGATAACTGAGGTTATATAAATGCACAGCTGACATGATGATGAACAAGGGAAACTAACAAGATTACAATGAAGACAAGGGAACCAGGAACTAAACCACATGAACTGAACACAGACACATCAAGACAAAAGAACATCAAAATAAGAGTCTTTGAAAACAGACACATTAGAAATACTGACGTAATAGTCTGAAATATTATTGCAATTTAATACATGTTAAAATGTAATTTATTCCTGTGATCAAAGCTGAATTTTCAGCATCATTACTCCAGTGTCACGTGATCTTTCTGAAATAATTCTAATATGATGATTTGCTGCTCAAGAACCTTTTATGATTATCATCAAGTTCATATTTTTGTGGAAACCTTTACTACTACTAAATTGTTTCCACAACTTCTGCAATACAAATGTACAGTTTCTGTCATGTCAGTGAAACGCATTAAAATCACCAAATCACTTCAACTGAATGGAGCGAGTGGGTGGATGGAACGAAAAATAGAAGCATTAGTTGAACCTGGAACAAAATAAGAGAAGGGTGACAGAAAAGCAGAGAGACTGTGATAGTGATGGTAGCGGGTGCGTATCTGCTCTTTGTTGTCTGGTGCAGTAGAGTGTGTCAAATCCTCCACGTGTGTTACACTCACTCAGAACAGCTGTTCGAACAAAGAGCTCACAGACACACCCCACACACACACACACACACACGTGCGGCCATCATCACAGTGGTGACATCAGCATGATGGATCACTGACTATTGACTTTCCTAACATGCTCCATCTGTGCAAAAATCTCTCTGAAATTACTTTTCTGATGTAACAAACATAATCAATGATAATTGATCACAATTTATTTAAAGCCAAATGAATAACAATAATATTCACGTTCACCTCAAGCACGTTGCATTATGCAGTTTCATATACACACATCTAGGCCTTCTTGAATAATAACTGCGATTTATGATTAAAAGGTCATAGACAAACACACAAAGTCACGTGAGCTAACGTGTGGACGTGTCTACACACAAACACACACACTGACGGGAAGTTCAAAGTCTTCAGTACACTTTGCCCTGCTGCAGTAAAGAAATATTCAGTGTTTCACTATCAGGCTGTAATAACTGAGCGGGCACTTTCAAACATCATCACAGTCCCTGATAGACACAGACATGCAAATGAGCTCAAGAGACATAAAGAGTATCACTTTAAACACAAACTAATGTACAACTATACATACACAGATAATGGCCTAACCTCAAACTGAAGCCAGTAACATTCACAGCATTTCACCTGTCTGTCTGTGATACGATTTGGCAAAAATTAGCAATCTCAAATATCTCACTATAAATCCTAATGCTTAAAATGATTAATTGGTTTGAGTAGGGTAAACTTACTTATTAACAAATTAACTTAGAGTATTTAGAACTTGTTTTCTTTTGAGTTCACATAACTGACACTTTTAAGTAAATCAGAATTGTTTCATTGTTTTGAGTTTTACGAACTTGTTTCTTTTAATTTAAACAAACTTAAATTTAAATGATTTCCCAGCATGCTTTGCCATGCGTTCTAAAATTAAGTGTTATGTAATTTATGTTAAGTGGGAGATGTAGTAGTGTTTTGCTGTGCTAAATTAAGATGAGTTTCTGTTATGTTGGGCTTTTGTAGGGTTACCATCATGTGACGAGTGGAGCATGAGCTGGGTTAGAGAACAGATTTAAGTTAAATATGCCATATTGCTGATTACCTCAATTTTTTGGAGTTTTGCCAACTTATTCGGGTTTATAGTATTTATAATATACACCATTCAAAATTTGGGGTCAATACGTTTTTTTCCTGAATAATACTATTTAGAAAGGATGCATTAAATTGATCCAAGTGACAAAAGTCATTTATAATGTAACAAAAGATTCTATTACAGAATCAAAGAATCTAAAAGAAATGTATCAGTTTTCACAAAAATATTAAGCATTCATTGTCTTCAACATTGGTAATAATCATAAATGTTTCTTGAGCAGCAAATCATCATATTAGAATGATTTCTGAAGGATCATGTGACTGAAGACTGGAGTAATGATGCTGAAAATTCAGCTTTGATCACAGGAATACATTACATTTTAACATATATTTACATAGAAAACGTGCAATAATATTTCACAATATTACTGTTTTTACTGTATTTTTCTTACGGTGTGGTGAGCAGAAGAGACTTCTTTCAAAAACATTTGAAAAATCTTACCAAATACCAACCTCAAACTTTTAAATAGTGTAAGTGCTAAAAGTAGTCGGAATACAAAATGCCACATTTCAGATAATGTTGATTGTATTAGTTACAGTTAGTAAGGAGAGCTCAATAGTCACGCTGAATGTGCATTGTTCTCTCTGGCTTTAATGTTAATCTGACATCATATTAGCATTTCTGCTACATGCTAAACTGCTCACTAACTGCGTTCAGACGCCTCCTCCTCTGGTAACACAGGGGTTCTGACACCGAGGTGCTGTTGTTTGCTAAATATCATCACATTCTTCACTGTGATGGATATCAGGATCTGCTGCAGACAATGATGAAACCTGGAGCACTTAAACCCAAACAAATCAATCCCATCAGCAAAGTCAACACAATCTTATTCTGCTTGCCATTTAACTCTCACAAACACCTGAGGAATGCGTGTGAAATGTGCGAGTTTCTCTAGATCTGAGTTGACAATATTTAACAGAAAGACAAAGCATTCAGATTTCAGAGGATTTTGTAACTGAAATACTAGCCATAGTAAAAATGATTATCACAATAAACATACAATTTTTTAGACAATCTATTTTTAGTGAAGGTGAAACTACTCTACACTACTGTTCAAAAGCTTGGAGTCAGTAAGATTTTTGTTGTTGTAAAGAAATTAATACCTTTCTACAGCAAAGATGCATTAAATTGATCAAAAGTGACAGTAAAGACATTTATAATGTAATAAATTTCAAATAAATACTATTTCTCTCTATTCCCTGAAGGTGTGCTGTGGTATCTGGCACCAAGATGTTAGCAGCAGATCCTTTAAGTCCTGTAAGTTGCGAGGTGGGGCCTCCATGAATCAGACTTATTTGTTCACCACATCCCACAGATGCTCGATTGGATGGAGATCTGGGGAATTTGCAGGCCAAGTCAACACCTCAAACTCGTTGTTGTGCTCCTTAAACCATTCCTGAACCATTTTTGCTTTGTGGCAGGAGAATTACCCTGATGAAAGAGGCCACAGCCACCAGGGAATACCGTTTCCATGAAAGGGTGTACATGGTCTGCAACAATGCTTAGGTAGGTGGTACGTGTCAAAGTAACATCCATATGGATGACAGGACCCAAGGTTTCCCAGCAGAACATTGCTCAAAGCATCACACTGCCTCCGCCGGCGTGCCTTCTTCCCATAGTGCATCCTGGTGCAATGTGTTCCCCAGGAAAGCGACGCACACACACCCGGTCATCCACGTGATGTAAAAGAAAACGTGATTCATCAGACCAGGCCACCTTCTTCCATTGCTCTGTGGTCCAGTTCTGATGCTCACGTGCCACTGTTGGTGCTTCTGGCGGTGGACAGGGGTCAGCATGGGCACACTGACTGGTCTGCGGCTATCCAGCCCCATACACAACAAACTGCGATGCACTGTGTATTCTGACACCTTTCTATCAGAACCAGCATTAACTTCTTGAGCAATTTGAGCTACAGTAGCTCGTCTGTTTGATCAGACCACACGGGCCAGCCTTCGCTCCCCTCGTGCATCAATGAGCCTTGGCCGCCCATGACCCTGTCTCCGGTTCACCACTGTTCCTTCCTTGGAGCACTTTTGATAGATACTGACCACTGCAGACCGGGAAGACCCCACAAGAGCTGCAGTTTTGGAGATGCTCCATCACAATTTGGCCCTTGTCAAATTCGCTCAAATCTTTACGCTTGCCCATTTTTCCTGCTTCTAACACATCAACTTTGAGGACAAACTTGCTGCCTAATATATCCCATCCACTAACAGGTGCCGTGATGAAGAGATAATCAGTGTTATTTACTTCACTGTAGCCTTAAGGTGTTACATAGCCTCAAAAGCGTGTAAACACTGCTCCGCAAACTGAGATGAGTGACAGCTTTTTAGTGATTGTAAACGATCTCAAAGTTCCATTAAAATCAAGTCAAGATTTATAAAGTGCTTTTTTACAATATAGATTGTTTCAAAGTAGCTTTACAGTGATAATAGGAATTCAATGGAAGAGAGATTGTTTTGGCTGTACATCAGCTCTAGAAAAAAGTTATTGTCCAGCTAAAGCAAGTTTTTGATTGATTCATTTCCATTGTAAAAAAATCATTAGTTATTTACTTTTGAGGCCACTTATACGACACCATTTTAAACTAAAATAGAAAACTTTTAATGCGCTCTGGCCGTTCATTGGCATGGCAACAGTGTTTGGTGGCTTAAGCACGCAAACTTTGAAATAGGTTTTGAAACGATACCGTTATCATCCTTGTATAAACTTAAAAAAACTTGAATCTGTGAGAAAGGTGATGGCATGCATACAAGCATTACGTGTTTAGTCTATAGGCAAGCGCATTTAAATACGTATGTGCGCAGGCGCGTAGTTTTTCTTTACAAAACGACTGCCAAATTACTTGTCTGGCATGCATAATACAGCGTTGTCAGTCATTTCCGAGGATCCATTTGAACGGGAATCATTTTGATAACGTTTTTATCTGTACAGAGGGAAAGGGAAGTGAAGACGGCCTTCACAGGGGAGAGTCTAAATCCATTAAGTTGTCTACACAGCATAAGTAGATTGAGAGGATTCGCGAGCATGCAGAACACGGAACTGAGCAAAAACTTAGAGGTGAGTGGATTCTTACTAACTTAAACACCTCTGATTGGCTCCTGCGTTCAAGAGATCAACAAACATGACTGTGATTGGTTATATTTCTCACCGCTGCAAAAACACATTGTAAATAGAAACATTTGATGTTCTCCAGAGCGCAAACACAAAAATGCACTGGAGCGTTCGCCAGATAGGTTTCATCAGTATGATATTATTACAGTATCAACTGAGGGTGCTCTTGGTTTTGTTTAAGGGTGTATAGATTTAAATTGGACTTTGATTGTTTTGATTTGTCACCTTCATTGTTTTCTAACCATGTTTTAATTTAACACAAATGTATTTGTGATCAAACATAAATTGGCAGACCCCCGGTTGAAGACCGTTGAATTAAACCAAGATCTGAAGTGAAGCTTTTATTTCTGCACCACTAGTGTCACCAAACAAAATAGAATAAAGTGATTATTGTTTTCAGACAGGATCATTTCTTAAAGTTGTCTCTACACACTGAGGTTGGATATGAGGAAGCGTTTTAACATCACACACACTTCAGCTTTAAACAGTTCACCTAAAGATTTAACCCAAACTCATCAACTAGCAACTGATCAGCATCTTTCACAAAAGATGTTTTAAACTGCTTGTCTTGCAAGTTTGGGGTCATTGTAAGTCTGAGTGTGTGTTCTAGAGCTCCTGACATCACAAAGGCTAGATGTGTGATTGAAAGGTGTCGTCTTGACATCCAGCTGACATCATCATGGCTGTCAGTCACATCAGCACCAGTGCAACGCTGACAACAGGATGTCAGTCAGCAGGCCCTCTGTGAGTGAGTGGTGTGAGTGTGTGTATATGTTAGTGTGTTTTTGTGGTTTGTGCAAGTGTGTGTGAGTGAGTGAGTGTGTGTTAGTTTTTTTGCGAGTATGTGTGTCTGTGAGTGAGTCTGTGTGAGTGTACGAGAGAGCATGTGTGTCTGTGAGAGTGTGTTAGTGGCTGCTACTGTTATCCAGTTATTAAATCACAAAACACATAGAGATCAATTATGTCTGATCAATGACCTGATAAGCTGTTGGATAACAAACACACAGACACAGTTTAAAGTCTGCCCTTCTGGCCTACATAACTAACCACATGACCTGTAATGCAGTGGGTTTTCAGTGGTAGGTAGGGATACACAATCAAAATAAAACTGAAATTGCCGTATGGCTTAGTGCGATTGTCAAATCGCTAAGACTGCGATATAAATAAATATATGCACTGTGTGATTCAGAGTGAAGTGCAGAACTGTGTTCATTTACACGTGGTCATCTCATGATCCAGTGTTTTCAGTGTCTCGGTTCATATTAAATGCTGATCCACATGAACTTCATCTCTGCATCTGTGCATGCATTTGAGACGCTAATAACGTGCATTTGGGATTGAAAAACCAAACATCTTTCCATATTTGTAATAAGTGCTTATAAACTAGCTGTTTGTCAACAAGATGTGGAATGTAACTTATTACAAATACATTTGTTACAGTACTTGAGTACTTTTAAGGTGACGTAGTTACACATTACTACATGTACTTACAGGAACATGTAATGAAAGTGGAATGAAACTGCTCTTCTCATTTGTGCTTCACGGAACGTTTATCAGTTCGGACCAATAACAGACAGTGCAGCGGGAGCTACTTGCGAGTCATGGGCCGGTCTCGATCATGCTACACGGTTACTACACAGCACTGGGATATCCAGTGAATAAATCCATTGAATTCGCCACAGAATTAATAACATTGCTGCGAGGTCAGCAATATTAAATCAGCAATATTCATCATGGCTTTAATGTAGTAGCACTAACTGTAACCAAACGCTTACAAGTAGCTACTACACATCTTTTTCCAGCACTTCAAAACTCTAATATTATCATATTTAAATGTTATTTTTAATGTGATGACCAAAACATTATTTGTTCATCCTTCAAAGATTGTCCACATTTATAAGACTAAAAGTTTCAAGATGAAACTCACACGCATTTAAAAGGGGTGGTTGATTGCCCCTTTTTACAAGATGTAAAATAAGTCTCTAAAGTCCCCAGAGTGTGTATGTGAAATTTTAGCTCAAAATACCCCAGATAATTTTTTATAGCATATTAAAATTGTCACTTTTTGAGGGTGAGCAAAAACGTGCTGTTTTTGTGTGTCCCTTTAAATGCAAATGAGCTGCTGCTCATGGGGCGGAGCTTTAAGAGCTTGTGTTAGCAGCTCTGATTACCTCATGCAGACAGGCAATGAAACTGTTCAGCCTTTTATGTTCAAACCGGAGTCGAACAATGATGGAGAGACTCAAGAAGAAGTGACATGTAGAATGCAATGTTCCTGAATGGTTGGGTGATGAATTTATGTAGCTGATGTGGAGTTACTCTCTTCAAGTCATTGATAATCTATAAATTCTCAACATGGCCTCACCCCCTTTGTTGCGTGTTCCAGGGGGCGGGGTTTATGTAAATTTCAGGATTAGTGATGTCACTAACCCGGGAGGAATTTGTGTAAATCCCTACCAGCCGTTTGTTGTAGTCCTTAAAAAGTGATTTCTTAAAAAGAAAATATCTCCCTTTGCTTTGAACTTTGAGCGTCATAACTTTGCAGATGTTGTTTATGCTCAAACAGCAACATTATACACTAATTAAAGTTAAAAGTGAAATCATAGTCAACCACCCCTTTAAAAATAAAAAAGACATTAACTTATTATTGTAACTAGTAGGTGGCTGCAGAGCAGCACTTATTAGCCATTTCCACTCCCTAATATATATTTTTTTATTCGTTCTGCTTTTGAATTAATATTAAGAATGATAATAATTAAAGCTAATCATCATCTAGACAACTCGAGCTCAGTGCTTTATTGTCAGCCCCCAGTGCTACCAAATACTTTCTGTAGAACTCAGTGGCACCTGCCCTAAAATGTTAGTCTGGAGCACTGTGAACTTAGAATAAAACTGCACATTGTAGTTTCTGTACGTTAAGTCTATTTATTACCAAGGCATTTATCAGTAACACAGTGAAAATGGGGGAAATGTGAATAACTGTGTTGTAGGGATGGAACGATTACCGGTTTCACAATAAACCACGATAAAATGTACTGACGGTTAGTAATATTGTTAAAAACAGTAAAACCGTGTTTGATTATCACGATTGTGAAAACTTGCGGTAAATCCCGTCCAGCCAGCGTCAATCTAGTGCAGGCGCAGCCGCGTAACGCGCAATGATGTTTTTTGAATGAGAAGAAAATGGCAGAAGGCAGTGACAGCGCCGGGAGGTTTTTCAGCCTTCTAAAAGGACCAAATTTGAGGTGTGCATTTTGGCTTTTACAAAAGTCCTGAGGGAAACTCAATCGAGGATGGTTACCCTGTCTGCAGAACATGCAGAAAGAAAGTCGCTGCAATAGCGGAAACACTTCAAATCTGCGAAGGCAAGGCAAGTGGACTTTGACCTCAATACTAAAACTAAGTCTGGGAAATAATAACGTGAAGCTTGAGCCAAAGACGAATAAACAAGCTAGGGTGACATTTAAGTGATAATGTATATTCACTGTACACCTATTACACAGATTTTCTTTACCACATAAATAATTACGGGGACATATTGAATTGAGATTAATGTTTTAAATCTTACCTTTTTATAAATCCATTTTGTACAGTGTACAAAACAATCATCCAGACAAGATGATCACAAGAAGTTATAGTAATAATTATAGTAGTATTAATAGTAAAGTCTTCTGATTTCATTTTTAATACGATCAAAAACAGAGACGCAAGTTGCATTTGAATGAAATGAGAGAGTGCGTCCGTTGTGATACATGGATGCGCGCGGTGTTATAATGCTTTGCTATTGACGACGGCCATTATAAGGAAGGAAATCCCACGGAATAGAATCTTGCTTAAAAAAAAGTGCATAGAGCTGCTTGTTTTATTTGTTTGATGATTTTCAAATATAAAACTTGTTGAAATGTTGTCAGTGTGTGCATCTGTTCTTTTTGAACACTTTCATCTCATTTGAACAAAATATTGATATTTTCATACCGTTTCATCCCTACTGTGTTGCAGGTTGATTTAAGGTGTGCCCCTAAATTTTCTGCTTGTGCTCCTAAAAATTCTCAGTAAGGGGCTACAGTGCTCCTAGTAAAAACAGTTAGTCTGGAGCCCTGGTAATAACAGTAAATTATGCATAATTGCAAGTAACCAACCCTAAACCAAACCCTAACCGTAACTCTATAGCAAGTACATGTAGTTAATTAATATTGTACAATGTAACTACGTCACCTTAAAATAAAGTGTAACCGTACTTTGAGTAATTAAATTGTGGTATATTTTTAGGTTTCGGAAAGCTAAGAACAGAGGTTTAGGAAGCCTCAGGAAAGGGATTTATTGGTGGAAACAATAGTAGTGCAAAACTGAAGCTCACCAGAGAAACAATAGATCTGTTGTTCTGTTCTAGAACAATACCAAACTTCCACTCAAACTACAACATCTAATCACTGTACATTCTTACTCTACAACATGTGATCGCCTTTTAACTCAAAACAACCCAAGACGAAATCAACACACCAGCTTGATGTTTTACACAGAGATCAGGGGTTCTGAGGCCTTACTGAATGCCACTGTATATCTCACATCTAGATGATTAATTGGCCTAGCTGATATAATCCGTCTATCATAGTACCAAAATAACTGTTAAACTTCTATTGAACTCATCATTTTCTGAAGAAGTTGAACTACAACCAAACAGATCTTCAGATAAAAAAACACCCAACAGAACTCGACAGTCTTTAAACATCAGCTAAACTAATCTAGTCTCTAAACATTCACAGTACAACCAAACAGAACTCTACAATCAATCCACGGTTAACCGCCAATGAAGCTCCAAACAAAAGCTTTTTAAAACAGATAATGCAAAGCTCTCTGTACTGTATAATCTACAATGAACATCTTCATCCACAACAATGCAACGTCAAATGCATTCATTTCTACTCAAGGTTACAGCGGTCATCAGGACACAGCATGCACACGATTGTGTTACAGGAGCATTAAAGCTCAAATACATGTAGTCATATGCATTTCAAATGAATCAAACAATAAGCTAGATTGATGCACAACAGTTTAACAATTATCAATCAAGTTGATAGGCAAAATCTTTCAATATAGCAGGACATAGTATAATACCCTTTTCTGCGGTTTAAAATGGCCTTTCTGTAAAACAAGCACAATAATATGAGAATATGCTGAACATGCAAAACATAAAATGACCAGTCTTTTAACTACAGGCCCACAAAACTCAATATACAGACAACACACACACAGAGAGATCCCACACACACACACACACCAATGTCTCTACCTCTCTCACACACTCGTGATGTGATCTGAATCCAAATGGAATGTGATGAGATCCGGCAGTTCTGATTGGCTGAAGAAGCAGGAAGTGAGCACATTCCACACACATTTCATCTCACACAGCACCACAGATGACCAATGAAAAGAACAGACAGTGACAGACTGAGCCAATCAGAATCTTAGTTCATGAGGAGGGCAGCAGGGATTGGTTAATCAGTGGTGGGTGGCTGAAAACAGCCCTATCAGCACTGTTCCGTGCGACAAACAAAGCCCTTTTTGTCAAGGAATAGGTTTTACACAACAAGGTGAATGTTGTCTATTATGATGATAGTGTGTACTATACATCATCCCCCATCATGACTTATTATTATCATCATCTATCAACACTTCTTAGAGTCCAAACAATAGCAAACCTAAATACATCTCTAAATGTCTATGTTTTAATGTAAATAAAGGTTTAGAGACAAATGCTCAGAAAGTATGTTAACAATACAGAGAAATTATTGACATTTCAGAGCATGATGAGTCATGAAACATGAGCCAGAGAAACAACCATAATCTGACAAATCTAGACAAACCTCTAATTCTAATTCTTCTTAAACAGTCACAACATTTACCACATTTCTGCAAAAATAGCATGTGTTTCTTCCTGTGAGAATAAATATACAGCTCACTTTATTTTATTAATCTCACAGATTAATTGTTTTTGTGGATCATTCAAGATTCCTCATCAGATCTGACATTCCAACCATCATGCAGAATTCCATCATCATTATCTGCAAACACACACACATGTCTGGTTCACTATCTTTGTGGGGACTCTCCATAGACGTAATAGTTTTTATACTGTACAAACTGTATATTCTCTTCTCTTACACTAACCCTACCCATCACACAACACTTTCTGCATTTTCAAAAAAACTCATTCTGTATGATTTATAAGCTTGTTTCCTCATGTGGACCTCAATTTAGGTCTCCACAGTGACAAGTCCCCATGAGTCAGTGTACATTCAGACTGAAGTCCCCACCGGGATAGAAAAACATGAACACACACCTCTCCAAACCTGCCTTACTGCCTTACACACATAGAACAGTACGTGATCACACGGACTCCACTGCTCCGAGTCAGACTGCAGCTTCTGAATTAAAGGGGTGGTTGATCAGCTTTTTTCAAAGGCTTGATTGTGTTTTTGTGGTGCACTGTAACATGGGCTCATGCTTCGCTTAAAAAAAAAAAACGCATTATTTTTCACATATTTTACCTTTATTCTTTCTTGTAAAAACGTCCGGATAGCTTCCTGGTTCTATGAAGCCCCTCCCTCAGAAATATGCAATGGGCTCAGATTGGTTAGCTGGCCCTGTGAGTTGTGATTCGCTAACCGCCTAGTGCGCGTTATCCGGAAACGTCACGCCCCTTACCATTATGGGTAGTTGCATATGCTCACGTGTACTGTAATAAACAATGGCGTCAATATTGCCTTATCAATTTGAGCCCAAATCAGACCCAGAGAATATTAAATGGAGAGGATCGATCAGAACCTGTGCAAGAACAGCTGTTACAGGACGTTTCATGGTATGGTATGTTTTTTATTTGTAGTTGTCTCATACTTTGTAGATACGCTGTTATTTGTAAATGCTACTAATGTTAGCTTTTGATATACGGTTTTAGCCTTATTAAAGCTTTAGTACAGCAGAATACATGATTGCCTTGTAGCCTTTTTTTTATATAATCGTTCTAACAAATGATACTACAGTTCTCGAAGGGATTATTTGATGACAGACTGTGGATCTATAGTGATTGCTACTGACTGTATAGCACCGTTAGGTTTGTCTTTATACAACAAGTGTAGCCAAATAACTGTCGCCAGAACTATGTGACCATTACGAAGACTAATCATGGATTTATTACAGTGGCCATATCAAACACAGAACCATATTTAGCATGCCTGCATTTAGATCACTTAAACGGCAACAAACACCAACATTTGAAGTTCGCTAGTGGGATTGAAAAGAAGTTTGTAGGCGTTTATCGGATAAAATTAGGTAACTGGCTAGCGGAGCCAAACAGCGTTTGCCTTGGTTTACATCCTTGCTACAGCATAAAAATAACGATAGAAACTATTCATAGAAAACACATCAATAAAAAAATAAAACATACTTACAGGTTGTGGCCCATAAACAACAGCTTCTGCTTTTAAAGCGTGAACTGCTGTCCTCTGTAAAATGTGCAGCACAGAGAGCTATATTTGGATTATAATGTTCAGGAAGGTTCAGCGTTTGGACAGCATGGCAACAACACTACTAACTCTTCCTCTTCTCAACATGGCCTTTGTTGTGTGTTCCCAGGGGCGGGGTTTATGTAAATTTTAGGGATAGTGATGTCACTAACCCACGAGAAGCTCGTTGTAGTCCCTACCGGCCGTTTGTTGTAGTCCTTAAAAAGCAATAAAAAAAAAATCTTCCTTTTCTTTGAAGTTTGAGCGTCATAACTTTGCAGATGTTGTTTATGCTCAAACTGCAACATTACACACTAACTAAAGTTAGAAAAGTGAAATCATAATCAACCACCCCTTTAATGCACTCAAATACATTCAAATGTCATTCATATGCTAATCTAGAGTTTAACTTACTGACTTGTTTAACAGTTTTAATGAAGAGTAAAACTGCTCTACTACAGTATATGATGCTCTCAGAATGACATGTGCCTGTATAGACATGTCTTTCTCTCTCTCTCTCTCTCTGGACACACACATACCTCCATGTACTGACAAATTCAGTGATGTGTAAGACTGCACATAACCCTTCGAATGTTTCCCCCTATATATTTAACACTGACCGCATTTACAACACATGCTTAAAGGGATAGTTCACCCAAAAATGAAAACACTTACTCACCCTCATGTTGTTCCAAACTTCTTTCTTCTGCTGAACACAAAAGAAGATATTTTGAAGAATGTCAGTAACCAAACAGTTGATGGACCCTATTGACTTGTCAACTGTTTAGTTCCCCATATTCTTCAAAATATCATCTTTTGTGTTTAGAAGAAGAAAGAAATTCATACAGGTTTGGAACAACTTGAGGGTGAGTAAATGACAACAGAATTTTCATTTGGGGGTGAACTATCCCTTTAAATCTATGCCTACAAAACTATATCATAATGCACCAATACCCCTCTGATTATAGAGCATTTCTTCAGAACAATAATCATGACTGGACTTCATATGCTGAATCAGACAGGTAAATCACTAGCCAGCTGAAGCCCAGGTCTGAATGATTATAATCAGTCATGCAACAGCATTACCACACAGGTCAAGTAAATTAGTTTTAATGATATTATTTGCATGAAATATTCTTTACATAAGTCACTTATTGATTCTCAAGTGAGAAACCCATAACATTTTAATAAAGCTTATGTTAGACAGTCCAAAACTGAAAATAAATCTGCAACCATTTAGATCACAAAAGAAATTAGCATACACTCTAAAAAAAAGTGTTAGGTTAAAAACAACCCAAGCTGGGTTGAAGATAAACAAACCCAGCGATTGGGTTAAACTATTGTTTAAAAAATAACTTTATGGCTGGCTTAAAATGAAACCAAAATAGGTTGGAAATTAAAAATCAGACATAATTACTACTAGAGGCAACAATAATAATCAAAAGGTGAACATGTATTAATAAGCAATTTAATAAATGTTTATTGTTTAATTATTATTAATTTATCTAATAATGTTCCTTTAATAAACATATTAATAAATGTTCATTTCCAACATACTTTTGGGTACATTTTAAGTAAGCAATACAGTCATTTTTTAAACAATAGTTGAGTAAAATAAAACTACCCAGCAGGTTGGGCAAACATTTAACCCACTCACTGAGTTAAAACAACCCAATTGCTGGGTTTGTCCATTTTCAATCCAACATTATATAGAGTGCAAATGCAATGGCAAATAATAATAAAATATGAATAAGGTAATGCATATATTATATATATTAAGGTAATGCATATTTGTTGCAGTCTAATCATTAATAGCATATTGCCAGCACTGCATCAGTTGCAAAATAGATAGGGTTATATATCGGTCAGTCGCGAGTGTAAATGCAGCCCAGCTGCGTGTCACTGATGAGGACGAGGCTGGAAGCAGCAGGAGCAGCGAAGGCATATGCGTGTGTTTGTGGCCCTGCCTGCGTCTGATGCAACCACCGGAGATCGATACGATATCAAACCTGTAATACGGTCTCGAACCGGCTAGCAGGAATACAAGAATCTCATGATCATGCTGCTATTTAAATAGACCGCACCATAACACCAACAGATCAGCTAATCACGGAACACGTCTGACAGTTTATTCTCCAATGAACATAACATTTGTGCCTTTATTCCTTTAAACTGGCTCATATTATGACTTGAGACTTTCAAACGAGCCACAATAAAAACAAAAACACACACATTGATCAAAAGAATCTGAGCCGTTAACAGCTTCAATCAGACATGTGTCATCTGTGCGTGATCAAAGCACCGCTGCCGCCAGATCAAACCGATACAGTGTCAACAAGAACATACAAAGTTGCAGATCACAAAGTGTGAAGTGTTACAATGTATCACAGACGTTCCATCCGGCCGCGCGCGGTTACTACAGTCTGCGCTGGATACGCCACAGTAAACACCCCAAACCGGCGAGACCTGCAGATCTGCGCCCAAACACACGCAAATACTCACCACAGATCTGCGATCGGGCCTGCGGGGATCGCCGGGTGTCCTCCGGGGTTAATTCCGCCCGGTCATGAGTGCTTCCCGTGGACAGAGAGGTGTCCTGGAAGGAGAGATTAGCCTGCGTCCCTCTCTCTCACACACACACGCACACACACGCTCGCAGGGATGAGAATGCAGGAATGTGACGTTTAGTCCGGTTTGCTGACAGGACACGCGCACGTGGCAACTGGGGATTGTGGGAATTTGAGTTCCAAGAGAATAGTTATTTATAGGCATAGATATAGCTTGTTGAATAATTGCGATATTATATTCCATTGTATCTAAGTTTAGTTTTATTTTATTTGTGTGGTTTGTTGATTTTTATTGTCACACAAGATAAAAATATAATATAATTAGTATTGTCATCCTTTAAAATGCAGTAAATAGTTAAACATTTCTTTGTCTTACATGGACCTATTCATATAAAAACTGCTTTGTCTTTAGATTTTTTTTAATTTTTGAGCCAAATCTCAAAATTGTCCTATGGTGTGACTGTCTCAAGCATGGTTCAATAAGTTACAACTTTTATAAATTAAAAAGAAAAGCATACAAATGTTCATAAATAGTGTCTACTTTAGCAAATGACAATCACTTTTTTTATCCATAAATTTCTAAAAGCATAGATACATTTTGTCACTGAAAAACATGTCCGCTGGTGTGACACCATATCCTGATTTTAAATCAGGCAATACCAGTTTCATTAGTTGAAGGACCCCATTCAAGGCCATGTTACTGTGAAGCCCATGACATGTGCACATGTTTAACTTTTTTGAAACCACTATAAAAGTTTTAATTTCTGTTGTCCTTTGTTGTGACGCCCCTATATTCTTCATTCTATCTATGTCGCACCATAGGACACATTTCAGTAAAAATGTTCAAAAAAGAATTGACAAAGTTAGTGACCCTTTATATTTTCTCAAACATCAGACTTCACACTACATAATAATATGTATTGTTTTTTTCAAAAGAAGACTGCTTTTTTTTACTGCTTGTTTATATTGAATCTTTGGAAATATTGTTTGTAGAAAGACCATGCCAATAAAGTACTTAATAAAATAAAACAAATAAAATGTATTTATCTATAAATCACCTGTAAATGATACCTAATATAAAAAGAAAATGATTTATGTTATTGTCCTTTTAAGTATTAAAATGATATGAACTGCCGTTTTATGATCAAACAGGCAGTCTAACTAAATGAAAATGTTGCAAAAGTTTTTTGTGGTGTCACGGTATTCTTTCCCTTACTAAAAAGTAATATATTGTTTTGATATATTACTGAAATGCATTTACATGATACTCTAAGGTATTTCCTAGAACATCAGTTTTACCATGGTCAACCACCTGATACCATCACTAAACCGTTGTAACAACACAAAACTAAGGTATCTGTCATACATACAGCACATTCAATGGTTTTAAATTGCATATAAAAGGTCATCAATGTTTTTCTTTGTTTTCTGATGTCCCCTAGTGGTCATACATCTCTTCTGTCGTATTCATCTCTCACTGTCGCCCTCTTGTGCATGATCAGTAAAATACACATGGTTTTGTAGCACTTGGTAGTTGGAAACTGGAAATTATACTTCTTTAATTTGAAGAGAAGAAATAACCTCATTAGGGACATGACAAAATCATCTCTGAAAATTTGTTGAGTTGTGTTGAACTCCATGTAGTTTGTTAGTGCATGCGCTTGAATCGACAGGGCCTGGGGAAAATGTGTAACGAGTAGGCTATAATACAGTTGATCTTTGTTTTTGTTCAGTTTTCACCACTGATGGCCCTGTTGTGGTGTGCCATTTTATGAACTATTATATATTCTGAGAAGATTTAAAAAGACAACTGCAAAGTCACCTCCCTCTACATGCCAAAAACACATGTTCACACGCACACACACACAATTATCACTTTGTTTGTGAAGGTCACCGCATGTGATGTCCTTCTTCGACACCTTTCAGTCGCTTTGCCATTTTGGCGAGAACTGTTTTCATCAATACCAGCACTGCCAAGCTCAAGTCTTACACACACACACACAAACACACACTGACACTCAGAAGTCTCCTGAAGTTCCTCACTCTCCAGATGGCAATAACACTTTAGCTGTCGCTGTCAGAGACTAATTAATCTTCCTGGTGTGATCCATCTTCCTGCAGACTGCAGACTCTTCCTCCATCCCCTCTATCACTCCATCTCTCGCCCAGCCTGGACAGCCTGTCACCAACGCAACCCTCGACACACACCGTCCCCCATTCTGTGAAAGCACCTCAAAATCTCCAATTCCTCTTGAGAGACTCGATGATTGCCAAATACCAGACAGTTTTGCTAGTTTAAGTTTGTTACGCTGCTTGTTTTTACAGCAGTAACAATAACTGTCCCTCCCAAAAAAAGTACTGTGGAGATATTCTAGAATTAGATGGTAGATTGTTGAACACTATGCAATATCACAACATAAAAAAAGTACCAAAAAGAACCATGGCACTATCATGCTTTTCTGCACATGCCACGGAATAGTGACGTTATTCTTGGAAATACCATGTTGTACTGCATGTCCTGATTTTGCCAAGTTAGACGCGTTCCTGGATCAACATCTTTTGTTTAACATTCCTGTCTGAAAATTCATATCCCTACCTCTAAAGCTAACCCTATACCCATAAATTATCCCTAAAATCAGAGAAATGAAAGGTGAATAACACTGATGTAGAAGCACCTAACCCTGGTTGTAAGCCTAAACTTCACATAAACTTAATTCTGTTCTTAAACTTGTTCTTCAAATCTGATTGGATTGATTAGAATGTTGTTCCAGGATCAATAAAGATGTTGATCCAGATGTTGATCTGCGTTGTACCATATAAAACCATTGCACATGAATTTCAGTATGGTATATTTCAAAATACTGTAGTACTTTGATAAGGATAGTGCCATGTAAAACACACACAGAGTGGATATAAAAAGGCTACTGTTAAAACTGTTAAAGCTGTTTTGTGTGATGTAAAACATTAAACAAAGATAAATCATATTAGAACTTTTGCACGTTTAAACTGTCAACCCCTTTTTTGAGAATAGATGTGAAAATGCTCTATCCCAACTTAAATGGTTGTAATTCAAGAAAGATTTGGTCTTGTTATTTGGTCAGATTATTGCTGAAAGCACTTCAAAAAATGGAAGTATGAAAAATTATATTTTTATTTTATATAAAATATATATTTTACTAAATAATTTTTACTCTAAAACTACTATAAAATCAAAGCCATATGTCTACCCAAATTTGAAGTTGATATCACAAAACTTTAATTTCCCATGAGATTTTGTTTATGCGCAGTACCAAAAATAGCCACCAGGTGTTATGCATTCCATTGTTTTTTTATGTTTTTTATGCATTCTCCTGTAAAAAATTAATAAAATTTTGTCCAAATATCAATTCTATCACAAAATATGGAACCTTGAGACTCAGACCTTTCCAACAATATGTTTTGTCAAGATAATGTAATCTTATAAAGTAGTTAAAATAAATTTTGAACCTAACACAGCCCATTAAGGGAGGAGCCTACTAAAATAATTGAAAGTAACGTTTCCATGGTAACACAACATATCATTTCAAAATGATGAATTTTGAGTTCGTAAGCTTTCGAATGATACCTAATTTATGATGATTACTAAAATGTGATATGAAAAAACCAAGGCTGCATTTACGATAAAAACACAGTAAAACAATAATAATGTGAAATATTATTATTTGTCTCAGAATTGTTCAAATATTTAACTTTTTTGGAACCACTATAAAAGTGTTCATTTCTGTTGTTCTTTTGGTTTTCCAGTTTAAAATAACTTTTCTATGTGAATACATGTTTAAATGTAATTTATTCCTGTGATCAGAGCTGAATTTTCAGCATCATTACTCCAGTCTTCAGTGTCACATGATCCTTCAGAAATCATTCTGATAAGCTGAGATCTCATGTGGCTCTGAGCCCGAGTGTTTTATATCTGCCATCTGAACGTTGCGTTTGTTTCGGTGATTCAACACACTTTATTGTAATAGTCTGTCATTAGATGGGTGAGTCACGCGGGCGTCGTGCCAGGCTGTGTGTGGGCAGTGGGCTCAGGCTGCACAATTTGTTGACTGTTTATTTGTAATGAACCTTTGCGTGTGTCCTCGTTCAGCTGGCGACACACAAACACACACATTCCCACACAATGCGACCAAATGTGTGATCTGGGTCAGTCCTAATTTGGCTTACTATTGTAGATAAAATATTAAACAGATTTATTTTAAAGATGAAAATCGTATTAGTTTGTTAAGTGAACAAAAGGTTGAATTTCACGAAATAATTTAACTACTTGGTTGCTGTTTTTCTACAGCATTATTTATTTTCTATAATCAAAATATAAATATGTTTTAATTGGTGTTTAATTGAATAGTTTTTCCAGTGTTCCTAATATAACTTTCCATCATGTTAGTCTTTAGCAAAATCTCTTTAACTAACAGTATTAGCTATTGATTCTGTGATGTTTTGTGGCATTAGTTGGTTTGCGAAGCTAAAATACTCTTCCATACTGTTTGGTAATATCAAAATAATGTTTTCCAAAGTAACAAGAAACTGAAAGATATCTCATAAAAAGAAAGAAAAGAGAATTAACAATATATAAAAAGAAATTTTTTAAATCAAAGTTGACACCTCAATGTAATTTCCTCTTTCCCCATCCTGTTTATTTTGTCATAGTCTAAATAACCAAACTCAATCAATAAACTTGAAGTCTACTATGCTCTATTATAGAAAAGTGTATATATATGAGTGGGGTTTGAAGGTTGGCGAGTTCAAAAGGATCCACATAATGGAAATTACCCATCCATAATTCCATATTTCCGCATATCACCCAAAACGGCCCCACTTTCCAGACACAACACAAGTGGGTTCATGTAAAGACTGTTTTGCGTTTGTTTTGCTCTGTGAAGACTGCAGATCTGTCCAGAGCGAGCGAGCCGAGCCAGTGGAGGGTATTGAAGGCAGTAATTAGCGAGGGAGAGCCGGCGTGATGATATTTCTGTGAGGCTGTGGCCTGCGTTTAAAAACTGAAACGTGGAATTATGCAGGACGGCCACCTCCCTTCCTTCTGGTCCACGGCCCCATCCCAAACATAAACAACATCAGGCCCTGAGTTCAGCCACCTCGACACCTGCTCACTCGCCTGTCTATAGATCTGAAGCAACTTTACATACAGTACCCTCTGTTTTTTTACAGTTACCCTTAAAATAATGCACGACTCATAAATGATTCTTCAAATCACGTGTCCTGTTGATGAAAGATGTGCCGTTACTTAGTCATCAGACTTAAAACTTGACATTGATAGTAAGCAACCACCCAAAACACAGCACAGCAACATGCTAAAATGCTAAGAACTGCCTAGCAACACCATGGAAACCACCCAAAATGCCCTAGTAACTCACATAACAATGTAATAAAAAACACTCAGAAAACCTTAACAACTGCATAGCAACACTCTGGAAACTGACCCAGAACACCATAGTAACTGTCTAAAAAACAACAGCAGTGTGATAACACTCAGAACGCTGAGAAACTGCATAGCAATGCCATGGGAACCACCCTAGCAACCACCCAGCAACCAATTTCCAGCCACATAGAAACACATTAACAAACACTCCAAACTCATTAACAACTGCATAGCATTGCCTTAAAAAAACCCACCCAAAACCCCACCCAAAAACTCCCAAGAAACCAAATAGCAATGTGACAAAAACACTCACAACACCATAGCAACTTCATAGCAACACTCTGGAAACTGACCCAGAACACCATAGTAACTGCCTAGAAACTACAACAGTGTGATAACACTCAGAACACCTTAGCAACTGCATAGCAACACCATGGGAACCACCCAAAACACCCTAGCTACTCCCAAAAAAACAAGTAACAATATGATAAAAAACACTCACAACGCCATAGCAACACCCTGGAAACCACACACAATATTCTACAGCACACATCAAATATGTTGCAACACAGCTACAGACAGACAGTGATGACTGACAGGCCGTGTTCAGCTTAAATGGCTGAACATTTAAACATAATTGAAGATTACCAGGTGTTACAAACACACAACTACTCACTCAGTGTGTGTTTGGCTCTTTAGCCAGCAGGTGGGGACAGAAAGCCAGCCAGACAATCGGTGTGTGTGTGTGTGTGTGTGAGTGTGTCAGCAGTTCTCAGTCCATTTCTTCCTTCTTGCTTACTGCTGTCCACCATATGTCTTCAGTACTCACCAGCAGAGACCCTAATGAGTAAAATCATTTGTTAGAATGGTTTGTGTGTTAAAGGGATAGTCCACCCAAAATGACAGTTCATATGACTTTCTTTCTTCTGTGGAACACAAAAGAAGATATTTTGAGGTATTTTGGGTCCCATTGACTTTCCTGAATAATGGAAGTAAATGGGAACCAAAACTAGTTACCAAAATTTGTGTACAATGAAAGTCAATGGAAAAATGTTTGGTTACCAAAAATATTCAAAATATCTTCTTTTGTGTTCTTCAAAAGAAAGAAAGTCATAAAGGTTTGGAACGACACAAGGGTGAGTAAATGATGATTTTTGCAATGCATTGTGGATCTCACGCAGTGTGAACACTGCACATTTTGGCAAATACAGCAGGTCATTTGCGTATTCAGTGCTTTGAGAAAATGTGCATACTGTGAAACAGTATACATACAACATACTGGAGAAATATGTTAGTACGCTCTGTATGCATGAAGACAGGTGCTGCTGATGCCCCCTGCTGGTGGTGGGCAGTACTGCGGGAGGCCCCCTGCTGTGCCCGCTGCCGTCGTCGGGCACTGGGTGAGTGTGTGAGCACCCGTTGAGTAGGTGGGTGAGCTGGAAGAGTGTGGGAGAGGTGGTAAGGGGGCAGATGGGCCGAAGAGAGAAGTTCATGGAGGACGTAGAAGGTGTCAGGTACAGGAGAGGGAGGGTGAGAGAGAGAGACACTTATTACACAGTTTCCGATTTAGTTGCATCTTACCTCACAGAATAAGAAGTTTTCATTAATACACACTCGCAAAGGTTGCAATTAAATCCAAAAGCTGGTTAAAGACTGATATCACAAGAGAACATATTTTAAGTTCCAAAGAACTTTTTATTCTCTAGTTCTGTTTTTTTTTTTTTTTACAGAACCCAGAAACCAAAACACTGAACTGAAGAAACTATAAATCATCAAGAACTTTATTAATCTCCAAAGAACATCAAACATTAAAAAAGATGGTTCTTGACAGAAAGCCAATATTTATTTTTTTCAGATTTAATATGAATATTTCATAATCCAAAGCACTGATCTGAAGATATAAAACAACAATTTTATTAATCTCCAAAAAACATTCAAAAATTCTAAACGGCAAAAGATGGTTCTTGATAAAAAGCAAATCACTATTTATTTTTGAAAACACTTATTTGAAGAACCTATAAAATACCATAAACTTTATTAATTTCCAAAGAACATTTAAAGCAAAAGATGGTTCTTGATAAAAAGATTTTCTCCTGTTTAATATTATTAATATTTAATAAACCAAAACACTGATCTGAAGAACCTATGAAACATTCCAAAAAACGTATAAAAAATAAATAAAAATCTATACATCATTAGATAAGAAGATTCCTGATAAGAAGCCATTTTTTATTTAGTTCAGATTTTCTTTAATATTATTAATGTTTCATGTCTATTTATTTATTTATTTGCTAAGCCAAGTGTAATGGGCAGGCAGTTGGTTAAACAAATACAATCAAAACTGACTGTACATTATGCTTGCACTATATATATATATATATGTCCAAAACACTAAACTTGGTTAAGATATTTATCTGACACAATTATTTGGCAAAAAAAAGGCAAACTACAGTTACAGGTTTTATTTTACTATGCAAAAAGAAATGCACAGAAAAGCTCAGGGGGAAAGGAAACATTGACTACAACATAATGAGTTATTAAGCCGAAGAGTCTCTAAACACATTGTGTGCTTGTGACCGTCATGGACAGAATGTGTCAAAGATGTTAAATGAACTCTGCTTCTGTCCCACTCGTTGGTTAATTTATCCTTTAATGAGCATTCCTGAGAGGCTGAATGTCGCACAGTCACATTTTACTGCTGTTTTCTAGTCTGGACACCTTGTTATGCACAGATTGGCACATTTTCAGTGTGTGTGTGAGACAGTCTTTAAACCTCGACGTCTCTGCTGCTCTCAGCCAGAGGATCATGTCATGAACTTTATATGTTAAAATGACCAGATTTTCACCAACTGTCCCCCAATTTCAGCGACCCACGTGTCTATTTGCTAAACACATTCCCTCATTCTGTCTTTTGTATTGTGAAAGCAGAGAATCTGGTGCTTCGTTTACCAGCATCTTTTAAGTTAGCTGCCAGAAAACGACAAGAAAGTAGATGCAACATTTGTGTTTTATGTTAGCAAAGACAAAAAAAAAAGTCCAGCATAACTTAAAAGCAAAAGTATTTCTAAAAAAAAAAGGTATGATTTTTTTGAATGTTTTTAGAGAAGTCTCTTCACACACACAAAAAAAATCTTTGTTTATTTTTTCTACCCAAATCCTGGGTTGAGCCTTTTGGGTTATTTTTTTAGTGTTTAGGCAGTTTTTGTGTGACCCAGATCCTGGGTCAGTCATAACAACCCAGTGTTTGGGTAGTTTTTGTGCAACCCAGATCCTAGGTCAGTCGTAACAACCCAGTGTTTGAGTAGTTTTTGTGTTACCCAGATCCTGGGTCAGACATAACAACCCAGTGTTTGAGTAGTTTTTGTGTTACCCAGATCCTGGGTCAGACGTAACAACCCAGTGTTTGAGTAGATTTTGTGTTAGCCAGATCCTGGGTCAGACGTAACAACCCAGTGTTTAAATAGTAGTTGTGTAACAACCCAGTGTTTGAGTAGTTTTTGTGTAACCCAGATCCTGGGTCAGACGTAACAACCCCAGTGTTTGAGTAGTTTTTGTGTAACAACCCAGTGTTTGAGTAGTTTTTGTGTAAGCCAGATCCTGGGTCAGTCGTAACAACCCAGTGTTTGAGTAGTTTTTGTGTAACAACCCAGTGTTTGAGTAGTTTTTGTGTAACCCCGATCCTGGGTCAGACGTAACAACCCCAGTGTTTGAGTAGTTTTTGTGTAACAACCCAGTGTTTGAGTAGATTTTGTGTAACCCAGATCCTGGGTCAGACGTAACAACCCAGTGTTTGGGTAGTTTTTGTGTAACCCAGATGCTGGGTCAGACGTAACAACCCAATGTTTGAGTAGTTTTTGTGTAACCCAGATCCTGGGTCAGACGTAACAACCCAGGGATTGAGTTATTTATCGCGGGCTGTTTGCGACCTCTTCAGGAGAGAGCAGTGCAGCTCCGTCAAATTGGTGCATGTCTTCGGTAAAATACAGGTTTGTGTACATTGTATTTTATCTATTGTGCTGTATATAGTTTAATTTTATGTAAAGCAACATACAGGGGCGCGATGTGAGTCACCTAAACGAGTGTCGGAAACACCTGATGCCTTGCATAAAATTTTATGATTTTATTCAAAAAGATACAGAATATAAATACTTGTGTTAAAATATGTTCTCAGAACTGTACACTGATTGTTTATGGACAGGTTATGGTGTCAGTCACAGCATATTTCGGCTACGAGAGAAACGCAGTGTGGCGGTCTGAAGTTAGAAGTTCCCCTGCTGATCATGACACAAGCTCCGGCACGAGATCCAGCGCCGTTACGGTGAAAACGGGACAACAGAAACGGGTCGATTACACTTCAATTACTTCTAAATGTTTAATTCTTACTTCCAATATTTGTTAAACGAGGCTAAATAATGGCAATATGTACTAAAACTATATAAAATATGCTATACTGGAAAGTATGATGGAGAATAAAGGAATTATCATTCCAGTGCCAGTGGTTGTGTCGAGTATTTAAAAAAAGTTTAGAGGATTTAAGTTAATCCGTAGACATTCATTCATGTATGAAGTAAAAAAAAAGAAGAAAAGAATAAGCTAGTATTATAGTAAAAATGAATCAGCTATGCTGGGTTAAATAAACAACCCAATTTGCTGGGTAAAATTAACCCAACATGTGTTCTGTCCTATATTTACCCAGCCCTTGGGTGTTTTTAACCGCAGTGCCTGCATCAAAAATATAGAAATATTATTACAATTCAAAATAACTGTTTTCTATGTGAATATGTTTAAATGTAATTTATTCCTGTGATCAAAGCTGAATTTTCAGCATCATTACTCCAGTCTTCAGTGTCACATGATCCTTCAGAAATCATTCTGATATGAGGATTTGTGCTCAAGAAACATTTATGATTATAAAATCAAGCAATATTACATTCTCATTAATCAGATTAATACTGGTGATAATTTAATACTTATACATAAATATAGGTGCATAATTGTATCATTGTTTTGTATCTGACCGTATAATAAAAACACATTCTGAAATGTTTGATTCAAAGACACAGAGACTTGAAGAAGAAACATTTTGTATAAAATCTTTCTACGGCCACTGTATGTATAAACTCACACAGGTTTTTTTACAGGTAGTTTTTAACCAAAGCAATTTACAGGAAAGTGGCAATAATTAGAGCAGGTTTATAAGAATAGAGCGTCAAACGCAGTAATCACACCCCGATGATTAATTATTTTGCTATTGGAGTTTATAAAAGGTGGCGACAGCTGAATTAAATAAAGAGAGCAGCAGCCAAACCCATGAAACAGCATTAAAAAACCTGTCGGTTGAGCTTAAAGATCTTGAGTAATCTGTACCTAACAGTTTAATTTGCACACCCTGCACACATTAAATACTTCTGATGCGTGTTTAAATCTAGTCTCTCAACAGACGTTGATCAGTGGTGCTTTGATTTTTAGTCGCTCACAAAAGTGAAAGCAGTGGGTGTAGCTACAGTAGGTTTTAAACCATGAATTTCAAATCATGTTTTTAGCATATTAATAAAATCAACCCACCAGATCAATATCAGGCTGAAGGTGGCAGGACAAACACAAACCAAAAACTCTTTAATGCACAACGAGGGTCAAACCAGAATCTAGCGTCACCCCACACCCTGCACATCTTAAAAACATGCCCAGTTGTGTCAGAGGGGCGTAAAATCAAATCAAGTCTCACTGGATACACTGGCTCTCGCTAAAACTCGCCAAAACCGAACCCACATAAAGACTAACGACTTTACCAGCTTAATGTTTAATTAGACCAATCCCCTGCCCTCCTTTCCTGCCCCGGACAGACAGGAATCCTGCACATAATCACCCCCAGCGTCAGGCCGGGACAAAAACCGCATAGTGTGACTGTAACTTCGGTTTGTTTCTGCAGGGGTTTTAGGGCAGAGCGAAAGCTTTTGTGAATGCATTTCGTCATCATGTCTGGGTTTGGACACACTGACGTGACCATCATCCAAACTATTTACACTCAATTGTATATTTGCTGTTTGTAAATCACAGGGCAGATCTGGATTTCTGAGGGGAGGGAGATCATTTTAGCACTCAAACACAAATAATCATTTTCGGTTGCACTTCATTTTAAGGCGTCTTTATTACACTGTACTTATGCATTTAAGTACCGACTAATATTAAGTAACTACATGTCAGACAGTTTATGTTTTACAATTATATTTGATTTTGTACTCATTCTCAATGATGATGCTCATTAATGTAAAACAGTAAATTTGTACTTTATTATAGAACAAATACTGTATTGCAAAATAAAAATACATTAAAGGAGTTATTATAAACTACAATTAACACCAAAATCATAAAAAAAACAAAAAAACATTTTCATTACTTGAAATAAAATTAACTGAAATTATCACTCTAAAAATGCTGGCTTGTTTCAACCCAACTTTGGGTCAAATATGGACAAACCCAACCCAATAAAAATTTTAACCCAACGATTGGGTTTGTCCATATTTGACCCAAAGTTGGGTTGAAACAAGCCAGCATTTTTAGAGTGTAGATAAAATATACAAAAACTAAAACTTGCTTTATTTCAGTAACATCTTACAATCTCATGTGTTAACATTAGTTAATGTGTTAACTACCATGAACTAAAAATGAGCAATACATTTGTTACAGTATTTATTAAACTTTGTTAATGTTAAATAAAAATACAGTCATTCAATGTTTGTTCATGTTAGTTCACAGTGTATTAACTAATGTTAACAAATACAACTTTTGATTTCTAATAATGTATAGATGTTGAAATGTATTAATAAATGCTGTTAGAAGTATTGTTCATGTTAACTAAAGTATGAATAGAATACTACTATGATCTATACATTATTGATTGATTATGAATGTTCTAAATGTTTTTTTTCCTCCTTTTTTGTATATTTTGCAATGGCACTCAGACAAGCATCTTAAGTGTCCATACACAATTACATTATACATTCAAAGCATTTCATCATCTTCATCATCATCAAATATGAAGCATGACATCTCACATGTAATAGATGTTGTCCGGACTGTAAAGGGTGTGTCACCTCACTGAACACCTGAAGGGTTTAACATACTTAAAATAAAAACCCCAGACCCTAAACCACAGCCTGCCTCTCTGTCCTCTTTAGAAGTGTGTGTGTGTGTTTGTGTTTTAACATTCGGTCTGTTGAACAAAGAGGGTTTTCGAGTGTGTTTGAAATTGACTTTGTGGGCAGACACTCTTTTTGGGGAAGCGTTGAGGGTGGGTGCTGTGTATTTTGAGTGTTTGGGTGGAGGGGGCTGTGACAATGTGTGTGTGTGTGTGTGTGTGTCAGCAGGCAGATGCTGAGGCCCGCAGTGTGGTGTGCCATGAAAAGGGTGTGTGTGTGTTACCCGTGGTCGCTTGATGAGTGTGTCTACAGGCCCTGGCATGGAGTGTATGTGTGTGTGTGTGTATGTGGGGGTATTTTTTGAATTTCTGAAGGATCATGTGACTCCGAAGACTGAAGTTATGATGCTGAAAATTCAGCTTTGATCACAGGAATAAATTACATTTTATAATACACTGCCCGGCCCAAAAAAAAAAGTTGCTGTTTGGATATAAATAGGCAAATACTTGAGAGTCTATGATTGGATCATTATTGCAGTGATTATGATGTTTCTGGCTTACTCGAGGTATGCTGGTTCCAAAAACGAGTCCGGGGGTAAGTTCAGACAACTCAGAGTGTGTTCCTGGTTAACACACAAGACATTCTCAACAGAGTGACAAATCGATGATTCACCATGGAAACAGACAGCGCGCCATTCTACTTCCTCTTCTTCTTTTGTTTAATGGCGGTTTACATAACCTACTTAGTGCACATTGCCACCTATTTGGTGGTTATGCAATATTTTTTTCAAAGTCTTCGTTTAATAAGTAATCTTTATTCACTGAACATAAGGATTATATTGTTTGTTTGATTCAATTAATTTAATGCAGATCCATGTGTGAAATAAATAATAAATATATTTGAATTTAAATTAATTACCTTGTTATAATTTTTTTATTCTAATTCTTTAGAATTAATATATAATATTGTATATTATATAACGGAAACAAATTTGGTTATATTAATAACTATATTAATTATATAAAACACATCTGAATACCTCTTAAGCAAACTAACCCTGGATCATGAGCTGCTCCGGAGCAGGTTATGTTCAGAGAGTGAGTTGCTATGGCTACTTATATACCCGGAAAGTTACCGTTTTTTGGAACCGAAAGTTGAGGTTATCCGCTTACTTACTCAGGTATGTCACATAACCTGCTTTCTGGAATACCCCCCTGGACTCTTGCATTGTCAATACAAGATCAAGACATTTATTTCCATCAAGAGGTGCATATATTTTTGGTCAAGATCTTGGTTGTTTAAGAAATGAAAAGCTACTCACTTTATCAATTAGGGTTAGAAGAACTGTGGCCAGGCAGTGTATATTCACATAGAAAACAGTTATTTTGAATAGCAATAATGTCCCCACGAAGATGGAATATCCGACATCCTTGACCTTTTGGGGAAATATTTTGGTCCCCATGAGGAAACAGCTTATAAATCATGCTAAGTGAAGTTTTCTGAAAATGTAAAAATGTTTTGTGTGATGGGTAGGTTTAGGGGTTAGGGTTAGTGTAAGGGGAGAGAATATACATGAAAACGTGTGTGTGAGTGTGAGAGAGAGAGAGTAAGTGTGAGTGTGTGTATGTGTTTGTGTGTATGTGTGAATATAGAATATACAGTTTGTACAATATAATCACTGTAAAGCTGCTTTGAATCAATCTGTATTATATAAAATGCTATATAAATAAAGGTGACTTGACTATAAAATCATTATGTCTATGAAATGTCCTCATAAAACATGAAAACCCAACATGTTTGTGTGCTGTTGAAATTCACCCTCATGAATTGAAAGGATTCTCAGAGTCTGAATTCTGCCCAACCCTGATGAATGTGTGATTATTAAGAATGACCCCGACCCGTGTCACTGCATGTTTGTGGTATTGCTGTCCACTCTGCACTAGTCACATACTGTCTCTGATTATTGCATGAACTGTTCTGTCATCATAAACTATCAGACACTCCCACCTAACAGAGTGCTCACATGTGCTCGCGTGTTTCCTCACAGAATCCGCTCTGAATCCCAGAAAAACATTCTCTGCTATAGCCTGAAAGACGAACTCATCAGGACCAAACTCTTTCTGCTCTGCTATTTCACTTAATATTTTCATTATATCCATGGGTTAAATGAGGCCGGAATGATCCAAAACTCAAAAATCCACTTTCCATGCTCCATGAATGCTCCAGTCCAGGTTTTGTTTGTTCCAATATACTGTACACAATACAGACCCACTTAGTACATGTAATGAGTATTTAAAGCTAGAGAAAATGACATAAAAGCACTGCATCAGGAGGACAAAAAGCTAATTTTTCAATGTGTGAATATGTCAACAGGAATGCATTGTTGCACAGAAATGCAATTCAGTTCCCTGTGTGAACCAACACACTCAGTTATTATGAGCAAACATATGGATGCTAAAACATATATCATAATCATGTACATGCATACAAAATGTACACACCCACTTTAAACACCCTTCAAAACATGGTAACCATAGTTTCCACTAAACAAATAGGAAATAGAATGCTTTTATAAGGTTCCTTTTAGAACCATACTTTGAAAGTGCTATATAGAACCTTAATGGTTTTAAATAATAGTTTATTTTCATTTATATTAGTTAACTTTTAATTTATTTATTATTGTATACCCTATACCTACTTAGTCTTATAATACCTTGTTGCCTCTATTAGGGTTTTAAATAAAATAAAATACAAATTAAGAAGGATATCAAGAGTGTTGACAATCTGTGCGGTTTGATGTTTGACCTCCAGAAACTCAATAAGGTTCTTTGAAAGGATTTTTTGACAGTTACAGATTGTAAAAAAAACAAAAAAGGCAGGAATAAAGAACCCTAAGCTCCAACCATTTGAGCAGTTCTACTGAAGTTTTACTGTGTAGAACCTTAAAAGAACCATATTTCTTTCTTTCTTTCTTTCTTTTTTTTAGAGTGAACCCTATTATGATTTTACACTGGTAACAATAACTGTAGCCCATGGTTACCATGGTAAAGTTCTGTGCAGGCCTCTCTGTCCTCAGCTGAGCCGCTGGTCTCATTTGTAACTCTGCTAACCTGCAATTGTACTGAGCTCCACATTTAGCAGCTGGAATGTTAGGGTGGGCTGAGTGTGTGTCACACAACAAAGCTGAACACAAGGGTGTAGCTCCCCGCTTCACATCCTCCTCCGAAACCACCCGCCTGGCCCGTCTGCATGGAAACGCAGCCATCGCGGGCCGTCCAGCGCTCCCCACCCTCAATATAGACTCTAACCTCTCAACCTTTCTCACTTGCTCTCTCTCTGCTCCTCCCTGAACTATATCACACTGAACTATAACTCATGTTCATATACTGTACACATGCATCTATGTACAGGAATAAAATGTAACTTATTCCTGTAATCAAGCTGAATTTTCAGCATCATTACTCCAGTCTTCAGTGTCACATGATCCTTCAGAAATCATTCCGATTATTATCACAATTGAGCTGCTTCATATTTTTGTGGACACCATAATTTTTCAGGATTCTATAAAGAAAAGAAAGTTCAAAAGAACTGCATTTATATGACATTATAAATGTCATTACTGTCACTTTTGATCCATTTAATGCATCCTTGCTGAATAAAAACATTATCTGCTGTGCTCTTAATTGAATTTGCGAGCCCTTTGGAATAACTGATTAGGCACCAAATCTGAGATTTACATTTTAAATTCATTCACAATAAAACTAATCTCACCCCATACTGCCCTATGAATATGCAGATGCTCCCAGTGTGTGTTTGTGTGTGTGTGTGTGTGTGTGTGAACACCGATGTGTCAAAATCCTTCATAACATTCTGTGTGACTCTGATCTGACATGTCTGTTGGTAATGTGATTATTTCTTGTGCTGCAGTCTGGACACCTGGATGAAGAACACTTAAAAACACATTTGTTTTATCAACACAGCAGTGGAAAAAAGACATTTGGCAATAAATGTTATTTGGCTTTTTTGATGAGAGACGAAAATGAGGAAGATTATAGCGTTTGAGCGACGGCATTCAGAACGGACAACCACACTGACCACGCTGACTCACAGTGAAGAACACACACACACACACACACACACACACACACACACACACTCATACAGACAAAAACAATCACACACACAGACAGACAGACAAACACTCACACACATAACACACAACCACACACACTCACTCACACACACACTCATACAGACAATCACACACACACACACCCACACACACACACAAACACTCACACACAGACAAACACTCACACACATAACACACACACTCACTCACACACACATACACACACACACACACACACACACACACTCACTCACACACACACACACACACACACTCATACTCTCTCACTCATACACACATACACACGCTCTCTCTCTCTCTCACACACACACACACACAAACATATAAACGCACATACACACACATTCTCTCTCTCACACACACACAAACACACACACTCACACACACTCATACACTCACATACACACTCATAAACACAAGCACACACACACACACACATTAAATCACAAACTCACACACACACACACACACACTCACAAATGCACACTCATCCAGACACACACACACACTTACTTATACAGAGATCATTATAAAAATAAAAAAAAAGAATGTTGCAACTACCTATCACATCACAATTTAGTGTTGGAAAATCATTCATGGATTTAACTTGAAATAAACTCAAATATCAGGTCACTTGTGCTGTGTTGAAAATCCTTTACCTAATTTGGTGTTCTGGGTCAAAAATTATCAGACTTTTAAATTGCTTGTAAATCTCTCATTATGCTATAATATAACCAAATATTGATATTCTTTCATTTAGCACAGGTTGGTTACTCATTGGTACTCAACAAAAAAAACACGTAAGCAGCTTCTGAGAAGTCAAATTCTCATCTGGGGAAACAGACTTTCATATGGCCTTGTGTCTCCAAATGCTAATTAATCCCAGTTCTAGACTAAAGAATTTTCCATAAAGAAAAACTCTGACAGATTTTGAATGTCTGTGGGAAAGTGCTGCCGACATTCAAAGCTCAGAAAAGCACTTGCTGAAGGAGTTTGAATGAACGAACGAATGAATGATGACAAACAAACACGAGCTGTTGTTCGTCACCCCTCCCTGACGCTATATCCTCATTTCTTTCTATTCTTCTCTTAATGCATTGCGTCAAAGACAGAAACTGAAAGCAGCAGTATCAACCCTTCCAGAAGTCTTCACCCAGAGCGTCGCCAGTGAGCATTAACCCTGAACAATAGTGAGATTTCACTAATGTGTCTGATGAAAAAGGCAGGGAAAGTGTCTCGCTCCACCCTGGATCAAATATGCAAGTGTGTCTCAATCGCCTGTCTTTCTCGTCGGGTGACCGGGCCCTTGAGATGTCAGTCATCTGCCGCCCTCTCCCTCTCTCTTGGGATGCTGGGAAGGAGGCGCGAGACGCCTCCCACCATCTTTAATTTTCACCTCGGTTGCCGCACCGACACCATGGCAACTGAAGGGTGGCGACCTCGCGTATCCGGATGCTGTCGTTACCCTTCGATGCCCCGAGAACTCATGACCACTACGGGCCGACGGGGGGCCGCGCTATGGAGACCGAAGATGAGAGCCTTGCCAAATATAGTTCTTCTTGTCAAAGAACAAACGAGAGTGCAGGTACAACGACTAAAGCAAACTGTAAACTAGTCTGGATGCATGTCTGGTATTGGTAAACCAGTGCAAAATCATTAAACTTTTAATGTACAACAAATATTGCTGCAACATTTAACAGTCAAATCTGTTCGAAAGTTTGATTTTTTAAATGTTTTTGAAAGAAGTTTCTTCTGCTCACCAAGGCTGCATTTATTTAATTAAAATACAGTAAAAACAGTAATATTGTGAAATATTATTACAGTTTAAAATAACCGTTTTCTATGTGAATATATAGTAAAGTGTAATTTATTCCTGTGATTAAAAGCTGAATTGTCAGTATCATTCCTCCAGTCTTCAGTGTCACATGATCCCTCAGAAATCATTCTAACATGAGGATCTGCTGCTCAAGAAACATTTCTGAGTTTTATAAGTGCTTCATATTTTTGTGGAAACTGTGGCACATTTTTTCAGGATTCTTTGATGAATAATGTTAAATTAAGCAGCATTTATTTTGTAACATTATCAACATCTTTACAGTCTCTTTTGACTAATTGAATGCATCCTTGCTGAATAAAATTAATTTCTTTAAAAACTAATTTTTTTGAATGTGCATATAAGTGGCCTATATTTGATGAGACTGCCAAGTTACAAAATTTATACATTTTTAGTTAAATTTAAAATGTGATGATAAATAGATGCCACTCATTAAATTAAACTAAAAATAATATTTGATGTAGCATAAAATGTAGCAAACTATTGTCTGAAATGTTTAGCACTACAGTACATACTATATGCTGTTTCACTTATAATTTTTCAAATTATGCAGTATGCTAGCATTTTATCTTTATATATATATATATATATATATATATATATGATCAAATAATGAAGCAGGAAAGAGATGTTAAAACTTGTGGATCATATTTATTCATTCATTCTGTGTTATGGGTTTATTTTGTGCCGATTCACCGATAGTGTGAGGATGTATATGACGTTATGAGTATGTATTTAAGTGAACTTGAATGTACATACATGGCATGAATAAAATATTTACATTACCAGCACATAATTCAAAACAGTTTTGAAAAGTGTGAGACTGTATGCATTTGTGTTAATGTACATACTTTGTATTCATCAATGTTGAAATTGATTCACGTAAAAACAACGGCAAAGAAACATCGCGTGTGGATGTTTATTCATTTAATATCATGCTTTACACGAGTATTACAATGCTGAACTCCATCATATTGCTGGGATGATAATCCTCCGGTCTAAAGTGAACACTATACACACCACCGCATGTTTCGAAGCAGATGCAGAAGTGAAGTTCCGTCTCTTCACCTGCACAAAACGCCACCATGCAGGTTTCCTAACTTTTTTTTTTAGGAAACCTGTGGACTCGATGTCCAGACAGGCTGGACACGATGATAAATTGAAATAGAAAAACTACTGAAAATACACAGACTCCTACTGAATACCAACCTATTCTGCACTAAAGCAGAGCCTGGCAAACGACTCCCTCTCGTGAGTAATATGACGCGATGTTTTTTTTACAAACAGTCAACGAAACGGCTACTTTATCTACTAAATTTGTGCTCTTATGTCTTTTTAAAACATTTTAAATCCTGCATTATCTTTTCATATGGTATTTTCATACAAGGTTATACACTCACCTAAAGGATTATTAGGAACACCTGTTCAATTTCTCATTAATGCAATTATCTAATCAACCAATCACATGGCAGTTGCTTCAATGCATTTAGGGGTGTGGTCCTGGTCAAGACAATCTCCTGAACTCCAAACTGAATGTCAGAATGGGAAAGAAAGGTGATTTAAGCAATTTTAAGCGTGGCATGGTTGTTGGTGCCAGACGGGCCGGTCTGAGTATTTCACAATCTGCTCAGTTACTGGGATTTTCACGCACAACCATTTCTCGAGTTTACAAAGAATGGTGTGAAAAGGGAAAAACATCCAGTATGCGGCAGTCCTGTGGGCGAAAATGCCTTGTTGATGCTAGAGGTCAGAGGAGAATGGGCCGACTGATTCAAGCTGATAGAAGAGCAACTTTGACTGAAATAACCACTCGTTACAACCGAGGTATGCAGCAAAGCATTTGTGAAGCCACAACACGCACAACCTTGAGGCGGATGGGCTACAACAGCAGAAGACCCCACCGGGTACCACTCATCTCCACTACAAATAGGAAAAAGAGGCTACAATTTGCACGAGCTCACCAAAATTGGACAGTTGAAGACTGGAAAAATGTTGCCTGGTCTGATGAGTCTCGATTTCTGTTGAGACATTCAGATGGTAGAGTCAGAATTGGGCGTAAACAGAATGAGAACATGGATCCATCATGTCTTGTTACCACTGTGCAGGCTGGTGGTGGTGGTGTAATGGTGTGGGGGATGTTTTCTTGGCACACTTTAGGCCCCTTAGTGCCAATTGGCCATCGTTTAAATGCCACGGCCTACTTGAGCATTGTTTCTGACCATGTCCATCCCTTTATGACCACCATGTACCCATCCTCTGATGGCTACTTCCAGCAGGATAATGCACCATGTCACAAAGCTCGAATCATTTCAAATTGGTTTCTTGAACATGACAATGAGTTCACTGTACTAAAATGGCCCCCACAGTCACCAGATCTCAACCCAATAGAGCATCTTTGGGATGTGGTGGAACGGGAGCTTCGTGCCCTGGATGTGCATCCCACAAATCTCCATCAACTGCAAGATGCTATCCTATCAATATGGGCCAACATTTCTAAAGAATGCTTTCAGCACCTTGTTGAATCAATGCCACGTAGAATTAAGGCAGTTCTGAAGGCGAAAGGGGGTCAAATACAGTATTAGTATGGTGTTCCTAATAATCCTTTAGGTGAGTGTATATTCATTTTGAAAAAATTTTAACCTGCAATATGCCCTTTAAACATTTGTTTTGGATTTTGGATTGAGTTTACACAGAAAAAAAAACTGCTTCTCATTCACGAAGCATGTGTAACAGACCAGTAAGAGCTGTGTGTTAACCTCACTGATCTCAAGAGGCACGCTAGCGACTGATGCTAGAGGCTGCAGTCTTTAGCGTCCTTGTTAGCGCACCCTCCTCCCACGCCAGAGACCCCAGTTCGAGTCCCGCTTGGAGTGGGTCATGGGGGAGCGGTTATATTTAGTGTCGTGACCTGGATGGGAGTGAGGTTTAGGGATGTGAGTGTAACGGACATAGGCCAGTAACAGCTGTGTGTGTAAACCTCACTCCCCTGATCTCAAGAAGTGCACTAGCAACTGATGCAAGTGGCTGCGTTCTTTAGCGTCCTTGTTAGCGCACCTGCCTCCCACGCCAGAGACCCTGGTTCAAATTCCGCTCGGAGCAGGTCGAGTAGGACTGGTTACACATGCCTACACTCAAATTTGTGTGTGAAATCTGTGTACAAATGTTTTCACGAACAAATCATGATTCACCAAAAACGTTTGTATTAAAATGTATTCTAAATTTTACGAAAAAATTTAGAAACTGAAACCACACGTATGCAAAAACCACTTTCTCTGTTTGGCTTTATAATCTTAAAATATAACTTAAGAAGTTATATTTTATCTTAACACGACTATAATTATATTATATTTTATTATTAACAAATAATACAATTTAATTTAATCTCAAATATCTTTTATCATATACAGTGAAGGAGTAAGAAAAACTGCGATATACTATAGCTTCAGCTGCAAGGTTTCCTGAATAATGCAGATTTACGTGTATCCAGTGTTGGGGAGTAACGGAATACATGTACCGGCATTACGTATTCAGAATACAAATTATTCCGTTACAGTTACAATTTAAATAGTTGGTATTTAGAATACAGTTACATTGTTGAAATCAATGAATTACATGACGATACTTCTGTTTCACGAGTTTATTCACTCTCTAAATAATTTAAGGCAACTCAATGCATTTCCCAGAAGCCCCAATATGAAAACGAAAAAATGCACGGTTTGCGTGATCAGTCACAATGGAGTCAGAAGAGGAGCAGCGGGAGCTAGAGGTAGAGATGGAGCCAGAACAACAGAGCCAGGGCAATATGGGTTTCTATCTTGGAAATTCAAACAGAATTTCACATTAAAGAAAGAGAAGGGAGAACGAAATATAACTGTGCAGTGCAACCTAGGGCTGTGACGGTGGCAGTTTTTTTTGGGGGGGGGGGGGGGGGGGGTGGCGGCATACACACACACACACATACATACATAAATAAATATATATATATACATACACATTTTGAAAAATAAAATAGAAACGAGGCTCAAACATGCGTTTAAGCAAGTTTATTTTAGTAGCCTACTTCCGTCAGTAAAACAGCATACTACAGCCTGTAAAACATTTAAATAAATATCAGTCATATTGGCTCACCTCAAAAAGCTACCTCTCTCGTTCGGCATGAATCGTTTCCATGGCTGCGATGTAACATTTAATTGCGAACCTATTATTTATTTTGTAAATAAAGCTTTGTGCTTCACTCATGTCATAATATTCACGTAAAACGGCATTCACATAAAATAAAAATAAAAAAGTGTTTTGGCCTCTGCTTGCCACCTCCAACCTCTTTTCAGCATCCAAAGACTCCTCCTCCAACCTGAAGAAGCATCTTAAAGTAAGTTTTTTTTTTTAATTAGCCAGGGGTAGTCATCTTCGGTAGTTTTACTGGACACCTTGCTATTTTATAGTTGCATCACTATCAGGTAGCTACCTGCTTAGTTGACGTGCGACTTTACATTCTCCTATGTGCTGATTTACTAGCCCCAGAGCCGCTGAAAGACTGACTAGCCCCGTTTGACATGCTAGCTAACGTTAGCTGAATATTTTATAATATATGTTTAGTAAGCAGGATTTGATGGCCACATTCCTACATTTATAAAATGCAATTCAATGTGGAAGTAATCCAAGTATTCAGAATACGTTACTCAGATTGAGTAATGTAACGGAGTACATTACAAATTACATTTTTGGGCATGTATTCTGTATTCTGTAACAAAATACGTTTTGAAAGTATCCTTCCCAACACTGCGTGTATGTACAAATACTATAAAAGGTGTTTATTGTGTTTGAACCAAGAGGCAACCTCCCGCGGTCTCTCTTGAAGCCAACATGGAAGTGACTTAACCTGCAATTCATCGACTGGCCACTAGAGGCTCCAAAAGGGAGTCAAATCTGTATCTCCCCCATGTTAAAATGTCCAACTTTATAGCAGAAAAAAATATGTTTACAGCCTGGTACAAAAAGGGGTTTTGGTCTCTACAGCTTATTTTGCCCTTCATGACAACTGTTAGGGGATTTTTTTTATAACTCATCTGTTTAAATTATATTAAGCCTTAAAATACTGCATAATTAAAGGGGCGTGACCACTTGAGTGACAGGTGGATTGCCACTATGGTTGAGCTAGGCGGGCGTGTGTCCCATGTCTCGCCTCTTTGCCCATTTTCAGTGACGCGCTGCCAAAACTTTAGGCTTCAAAAATGCTCTTCAAAAACCTACAGGTGATGTCACGGACACTACGTCCATATTTCTTTTATAGTCTATGGTTTGAACTGGTTTTCGGAATGACACACTTGGCATTGCGGCATATGTTCGACAAGAGTCACGAAAGGCTGTAAACTAAAGGAAAGATTGTGCAGAAAGCCCTTATATGGAGATGGTTTGGGCGTGTTTTATGCAAATGAATAAGCTTGTGCACACGGCCATTGAGAATACTCCAAATTCACTAACAGTAGAATGAACTTAAGAACAAATTCATGTGCGCAGACATGTGTTGTAAATTCGATTTTTCGTGAGAAGTTCTCCTGTACGTACAAATATGAAATAATCCACACAGTTATTAGTGAATGAGAACCACTGTTTGTCATGGACAATTGCGCAACAGGTAGGATTCGGTTTACGGCACGTCTCATTCATTTCTATGGTATCCCCAAACATCGTTTGACTGTCGCACAACTTGAACGAAATTCAATGACGTGGCTTTGGAGAGCGCTCTGAAGCTTGCTCTCCGAACTTGCCTACCCTAGCTTTAACTGGTAACTAGGATATTTTAGTTCTCCCAACAAGTTCAATCCAGGGTTATAATTTTAATCTAACACTAGAATTTAAATTGAAATAACTAATTGCAACTATCTTTTTTATACTATAGAAATGGAAGGTTGAATGCACTGCACTGTGGGATACAGTAATCTGTATAAAGCTGTACACTGCATAATTTGGGAAAGTGTATCAGGTCATCTGGGTACTGCATGCATACACACAATTTGCATACTCTGCACAGTATGCACTGCATTATGCAAAAACATCACAGATGGTGGTATGCTATTCCAAACATAGCCATGGGCTGCTTCAAAATCACTGTGTAAAGTTTGTCCAGGTTGTGTGGGTCAGTCAACCCTTTTAACCTCTATACAGCACATGTATTTTACACACAGCACAGTAAGTGTACAAGATCTGGCTATTATAACCCGGGACATGAACTATCCTGTTTCTATGACAATGTGTGTGAGTGTGTGTGTGTTAACTGAGGTTGGCTAATCAGCTGATGAG